>BSBK01002378.1:0-200000 GCA_027943335.1 Chamaecyparis obtusa
TATAATATATATATATATATATATATATATATATATATATATAAGTCTTAAACAATATAGCACCGTCACTGCTACAAGGTAGCCTGGAGGCTACTTATGAAAAATATATTCTCAGTAATCACTTACAATGTCAATCCTAAGTCCATAAAAATGCTAATGCTCTCTAATCACTGTTGTGATCGAAATTATTGTTCTATGGTCTTTCTAAAAATACAGAACCTTTAACTCCATCAATCTATATTAAGGGAAGATTATACCTGATCTCTTACATGAGGATGGAGCGGAAGATGGGAAAGACTACTAACAAGAGGTGTAGTAAGCCTACCATTATTACTCTAACAATTCTAGTCATCTAAACAGTTGAGTGATAGTTATATGACATAGGACTTCAATCACAAACTTTAGGAGCCAAGATGAAGTCTCAAACTAAACCTCCGACTGTGCCAGGAAAAAGTTCCTATTCCCTATTCGGGGTGGACCTATCCCATATCTCAGAGCTAAGCACAAAGTTCAAAATAGAGGAACTAATAAACACCCTAGATCTAGTAAATGGGGCCGAATTATACGATCATCCCATAAGTAAGTTCCCCAAGTGAGGTTTAAAAGCATTAGGGAATCTAAAATGAATGTTAAAATCTAGAAAGTTGTCCTAACCTAACCATAGAGCCCTGTAATGAGATGATAACCCTCTCTAAGAGATCCCTGAATCTAGTAGGAGAGTCAGCGATCCATTCTTACTTAACAGGCTACTTAGCCTCCATTAAAATTACCTCCCCAAGCCAATCAGACATATTTTTCCATAATTACCACACCATTGGCCCCTAAATTGGCTTAACTTGTCAACCTCTGAGTTTCCTTCTCTATAAGTATGTCTGATCTCATAATTCGGGATACTGTCCATTATTAAATTTATCTCTTCAATTTTTGCATTCAAGACCCAATTAGGAGTTTTTTTTGGTATGGATAGAATTGACAATAATTTGTGAGTCTCCCTTCAACAATTACTTTAGATATGTTAAGATCCCTGCATAATTTTAAGTCCTTCTAGTGCCGCTACACATTCCGCCATATTGTTGGTTGTAGAATAATGAGGTCTCAAAAATTTAGTGACAACTTCTGACTTCCAACTTATGAATAAGCCCTCCAACGCCAGCTACCCCAGGATTACCTCGCGAGGCTCCGTCGAAGTTGAGTTTGTACCATCCAACTTTCAGAGGGTAACCATGTACAGGATGCTCTGTTAGCTTTATTTTTGGGTCCTCCTTTACCATACAGGGGAGGGATAGCTAATTTGGGCATTTGCGTCTGATTCTATTATCCTAGCTCTTAAAAGATTCCTCAGAATGCTGTACATCCCTGAGTTTACTATTAATAATTTCTACTATAGATGCTTCAATCTTGTTTGTTATTGAGTTCCAAGTTAGTTTTTGATCCATAAAAATCCTTCTTTTTCTTTCTTTCCATAATTCCCATGCTACTATTGATGGTGCTATTGTCCATATGTCTTTAAAAAAGTTATCTTTATATAGGGAGGGCAATGCTTTGAGATTGCTGATTAAATCACAATGGGAAGTAGATTTCCATCCTAGGCTCTGATTCAACCAATTCCAACACTTTTGGGAGAAAGAGCAATTTAGGAGGATGTGATTAACATCCTCCGAATGGTTTTCACATAAGGGGCATCTAGACGGTCCCTCGAATCCTAGTTTATTAAGTCTATTTGCTGTAAGAATTCTATTTTGTAGTGCCGCCCATAAAAACATGCCAGCTTTAGGGAGGCAAGCTTTATTCCAACAAAGGTTTAAAGGAATGTCTATGTTATCCATTTTTTGTTCCTTAATTATAGAATTGTAACCCTCTTTAACTGAGTATTTCCCATTATTAGATCCTGTCCATATTAAACTATTTGATCTATTTTTAAGTGTTACTGTTCTCTTATTTAAGTTTTCTAGGAGGATTTTCTTTTCTTGCCATACCTCATCAATTTCATTAAGGGAACTCCATTTGTTATCTTCCTCCTTGTGTAAGTAATCCTTGACATATATGCCTATAACTCTTTTACATTCTTCCATAAATTCCTCGTTGAAACCTAGTTTGTTGAGGGGGATAAGGCCTACCCACGAATCGTCCCAGAATAAAGCTTGATCTCCTGCTCCAACATCCCACGAAAGATGCTTGCTAATGATCCCTCTACATTCCTTGATAAAATTCCATATCTGGGATCCTTTAACATGTGATTGTGTCCTGAAAATATTAATGGGGTCCCCATTGGGAATGTATTTATGTAATAGTATAGATGCCCATTTACTGCTTGATTCTTTGTACATTCTCCATATGAGTTTAGCTCCAAGAGCTTGGTTTTTCCACTGTAGGTTTTTGATGCCTAGACCTCCTTTTGATATTGGTTTGCATAGAGAATCCCACTTGATAAGGGAAAATTTTTTGTCCTCAGAAGGACCTTGCCAGTAAAATTCTCAAAGCATTTTATCTAATTCCTTTTTTGCGCATGTCGGCAGGGGAAGAACTGACAAATGGTACGTGGGTATGGCTGAAAGGACAAATTTGATCATAGTCATCCTACCTGCTTTAGTTAACCATTTTCCTTTCCATGAACTCTTCTTGTTTTGTACTTTGGATATGACTTGTTGCCATAGTTTGGTAGAATTGAGGCCCGTATCCAAGTCTATTCCTAAGTATTTGCATAGAAACTTGTCAATTTTGTATCCGATCGTAGTACAAATTTCCTTTTCAATGCTCAGACATGTATTAATAAAGAAGATTTTTGACTTAGTGGGATTAACATGTTGACCAGAGGCTTTTGCGTAAAGGTTTAGAATATTTTTGAAAGCTCTCGCTTCCTGTCTACTAGCGGATCCAGGTAGAATCGTATCATCTGCAAACTGCTGGTGTGTAATATTTGGGACATTTTCTGATACCTTTAATCCCAAAATTTCCCCTTCCTCTTGTTGCTTAGTAATTGATCTTCCTAATGCTTCCACCATAATGACGTATAGAAAAGGGGATAATGGATCTCCTTGCTTGATCCCCTTGGATATACTGAAAAAACCTTTCGATGAACCATTGATGAGAATGGATATTCTAGGAGTTGAAATGCAGTTAAAAATAAGGTTGATCCATTGTTTAGAAAAACCGAACGCTTCCATACACTTGCACAGGAATCTCCAATCTACTTTATCGTATGCTTTTTGGATGTCAATTTTCATTAGCATACTGGGTTCCTTTGTAATTTGGGCGGTATGAACTATTTCTTGTGCTATAATAATACCATCCAAGATTGATCTATTTGCTACAAAACCCGTCTATTCTTCCGATATAATAGTTGGGAGGAAGGTCTTGAGTCTGTTCACTAGAAATTTGGAGAGGATCTTATATATGGTGTTACAAAGGGAAATAGTTCTATAGTCCCCTGGTTCCATACTCTCATTTTTATTCAGGATTAAGGTAAAGAAAGTGTTATTGATTTCACTTAAAAGAGCTCCTGAGTTTCTAGTGGCTTCCACTGCTAGCCATACCTCTTCTCCAACAAAATGCCAACATTTTTGGAAAAAACCTGCTTGGAAACCATCTGGACCTGGAGCTTTATCTGAATGAAGTTGAAATACTACTATTTTGACCTCTTCGAGTGAAATCTTATTGTTCAATATTTTGTTGTCATCATTCGTAATTAACTTCGAAATGGCTTTTAGCATTTCATTTTGTGCTCTGAGGTCAGAGGCTTCTATAGAATTGAGAAGGGACTTATAGAAATTTGTAAGAACATTTGAGATCTGTCCAGGGTCTTCTGTAATAACTCCCTCTTCTGTCTTAATTTTGTCTATTCTGTTAATGCTCCTTTTATAATTAGTTGTGTTATGGAAGAATTTAGTGTTATTATCCCCTTCCTTGAGCCAGGACTCCCTAGATTTTTGTTTCCAGAAGATTTCTTCTTTGAGGAGAATGTCATTGTACTTAGCCATCAACTCCTTTTCCTTGTGATAGCTAAGATCATTCATCCCTTGTTCTATTACCTTATTATTAAGATCGGATATTTCTTGTTCTACCTAGACTTTTTCTTTAAATATGTTGTTAAAGTGATTCTTGTTCCACTCTAAAGCTTTATTTTTGATAATTTTCAATTTTGCTGTTAAGCAAAACATTTTCTATCCTTTGACCAAAATTTGTTTCCACCATTCTTCCAAAAGATTTATGAATTCCAGATTTTGGAACCACATAAATTCAAATTTAAATGGATTTCTCGTCAGCTTGGAGTTTTCTATTATAGTGAGCCTGATCGGGAAGTGATTCGATCCTGCTTCTGGTAGTATTTCGGCACTGACTATTTGATTAAAGTTTTCAGGGTTTGTTCTAGTGAAGAATCTATCTAGCTTCTCAGCTATGTAACTGAAACCAGCTCTTCTGCTATTCCATGTAAAAACTCCATTGCTTGTATTTAAACTTATTAGTTGATTATCCGTTGCCCATTTGCTAAAATCCTTATGAGCTTGTGATATATATTGTGAACCTCCAAATTTTTCTTTGAGACTTAAGATAGCATTGAAATCTCCTCCAATGATGAAAGGTTGTTCTTGCTTTTCATTCAGAAGGTCTTGTATTTCCGACCAAACTCTTCTTTTTTCCTCATTAGAGATTGGTCTGTATACATTAATCAAGTTAAATTTTAAATTGAATTTTAGGCTTTTAATTGTTAATGTCATCCAGTTGTCATTAGTATGAGTAAGTAAAGCTGTTATTTTCTGGGGATCCCACAATACTGCCAATCCACCTGAGTGCCCTATTGATGAAACATATTTTGATTTCCAAATACCTAGTTTTTTGCTAAACTTAGTACTTTCTTCTTTATTAAGCTTAGTTTCCTGTATCAAAATTATTTCTGACTCAAAGTTTCTTAGATATGTTTTAATTAATCTCTATTTGTTAGGGGCATTTAGACCCCTAACATTCCAAATAGTGACTTTCATTTTCCTTTGGGAAGGATCTTCCCCTTCCCTGCATTCAGGATATCTGATATTTTAATTTGGTCACCTGCATTGCCATCCAAAGATCTAAGCTCAACGGCTGACCTCCTACCTCTTTTCTTTTTTAGCTTATTAATATTGGGTGTGCTTAAGCTGCCTCTATTCATGGCTATGCCTAGTTCTCTATTTTCATTAGTTATCCCAAACAGGCCCTCAATTGCGTCTTTAACCAAAGTTGCTTCTCTTTCATACCCTCCTAATGGATAGGCTTGGTTATCCAGGTCTATCTGTTCATCTATGGGATGGTCTATGGGTATATCATTATCTATAATCTCCTTGCCATAACTTTCTATTAATCTTTCAGTTTTCACTGTTATATCCAAATTCAACACTTCTAGTTCCAAGGGAATCAAAACACCTTGTTCCCCTCCTTTGTCAATGGTTGTTTCCTTTATACTTATATTTTCTTTATACATTCTATCACCCTCCTTTGCACTCAGACTGTCTATGTCTTCTTTCCTAGTTTGAGTGTTTGCTTGACCTGAAAGCTCCTCTGTGCTTGAAGAAAGGTTTTCTAAAATTTCCTTATCTGAAAGTGAATAAAGGAGGGGTTGACTAGGACTATTTTCCTGATTCCTATTTTCTTCTATAATGCACTCCTAAATTTGTTTAATTATGGTTTCCTTTTGGTTTTTTAATTCCTCAAAATCGCCGATCTCATCCAAAAACATGTCCGTTAGTTCCTCCGGTAATGATTCTCCCAAACAATTAATAATTTGATTTACCTCTTCTTCTGTTTTGTTAACCTGGTCAACTATTTTTGCCACATCAGCGCATTCAGGTTTCATAAGTAAATCTATTTGGTTATCCATCCTATCTTGTTGATTATTTTTCCAAACCTCTATTTGTTCTAATTTGTTGTCCCTACTTAACTCTTCATAGAATTCCTACCGGTTTAAGTCTACTGAATTGTTCTTTAAAGGTAACTGATTTTCAATTTGAGTTGCTAGATTATCATTAAGTATATTAATCAATTTATCCTTACTAATACTATCATTTTGATCATTTGCTGCATTATTCAATAAAATTTGGTGAGGTGAGCAATTATCTAAACATGATTTCCTTGGGGGCCCGCATACAAAACCTCCTTTATTTTTACAAAGACAAATCTCTATATCTTTATTAGGTTGGGATACAAATTTTGTATTTTTATGAGGGTTTGACGTTACTCTATTCGCCTCAATAAAGTTTTCTACTATTGTTGGGTTGATTATTACAGAGTTATTATTTAAACATAATTTAATGGGGGGGACATATTTTTGATGAAAACTCAACTCTACAATGATAGTTTTATCTGCCTGCATAGGTGTTACCTCAGCCACTCTTTTAAAACTACCTATTTTATTGCCTATCAAGCAGAGTGTATCTTTGGTAGACAATTCCAAAGGCAAGTTTTTAAGGATGACAACTTTTTCTACAATGAAATCTTTTAAACGTAATGGATTGAATAAAGGCATCCATTCAAAAAAGGAGAAAGGAGAATTCCTGAACTTAATAACCTTCTTATTCATAATGTATTGCTTTAAGGATTTATTATGACAGTTAATGAATATGAAATCATCTCTGAGGGTAATTATACTTACCTCCCTAGGAATTTGTGCTGATATTCCTTTTATAATTTCCTTCAATGGTGCACCGGTTCCTTTCCAGCAGCATATTATACCTATTTCTGCTAAAAGCTTTTGTTGTTGCCTAATCTTATTATTATCTAAATTGATTGTATCATATTGCATATCATAGTGAGCCTTACCTAAATTTTGGTTGCTAAAGCACCTATGAGGAGGCGTGTAAGTTGCATTGTTAGTGCCATTCTGAAATATTCTACTTTCATGTTATTATTGATCAAATTCTTTGAAGCTTTACCAAATAATGGCCTCTCCAGACTTCTCCGGTGAGGAGGGCTATATTTATTATTATTGCTCAAGTATTCAATAGAACTATCCGAAATGTAATGCTTCTTTTTTCCCTCATAAAGGAGAGGGTTTTAGTTGGAAGGGGCTCTGTATCTTTGTTTGATGGAAGGGCTCTATCCTCCTTGATGTGTCCAATCTTTTGGCCCTTTTCCCCTAAAACCCTACCCCTTTTATGTGGGGGAGAGTAAGATTTATCTATATTATCTACCTCCTTAAGAACTTCAAAGGAATTATTCAAAGAAATTTTGAAAGGATTACGCGACATAGAAGATCTAAGTACCTTTTTCCTACCGCTAACCATTTTCCACTCAGAATTTTGTTTTGGCACAGTCTCAGACAATTCCTTATTTTTTCCCTCTATCATACGCCATGAGGGATTTGGCTTATTTGGATTATTGGGATGATTTTGTAAAGGTATGGTCCGGCCATCCCTCTTTGTAGATGAGGGGCAATGTTCTGCTGTTCCTCCTTCCACATTCCGATAGCCCAAGACCTACCTCGCGTACTTGGTTTTAGAAAAAAAACTTAATTGCCTGTCCAAAAGTTGGACTGAGAATATTTTTGGCCTTGTTTCCTTATCCCAAGTCAGGATTCTACTTTTTGATCGATCTTTTATATAGAGATTTAGAACCCTAGCCCCATTCCTCTTTGCTCGGGATTCCTCCTTTTTCTTGTTTGACAAAGAAATTTCCTTACCGAGCTTGGCCGGGGTAGACTCAAGGAGGGCAGGCTCGCCCGATTCCAAGTTTTCCTTTAGAGCTTTTTCTTTCTGCTTTGCAATGAATTCTCCTAAATGCTCATAGGAAGGATGTGACAATTCTAGTTTCTGACACTCCTTCTTTTTGTGTCCATACATCCAGCAATTAAAACAATAGCCTGAGAAATTTGTAGTGGTAACCAATTCCTCTACCGTCATCCTATGATTCCCAACAATCTTGCCTACATTTTTTGGTGATCTTAGGTTCGAATGGAAAAAACCTAAGTTTGTTTGTCTTTGCAGGTACACTATCTTCCTTTTTTGATGAGTCTTTCACATTTTCATAGATCATTCAATGAAATACATCAGTATAAAAATGAATGTACTTTAAAACAAACTATGATTTGAATTTTTCAAATGGTTAAAACTGTAGATATTATCAAACCCTTACACCTGTGTCTGTTATAGAGGTTTTGAAGTAGTTTGTAGAAAATTTGATAGATATTCCTCCATGATCCATAAATAAATCTCTAAATTTACTTAAAACAAAGTAAACTCATCATATAATAACTTTAAAACAATCTCAGTGGAAAACTGATCCAAATACTAATCTAAATATGTATTACAACATGGAAAAAATGTGACTTCTACCAAAAGGACAGTTACAAGTGCATAAAGCAATCTCTTATTTATTTGAATATGGTTACAAAAACTTTAAACATGATCATTAACATACTTACCTTCCTTATTTACTCCTTGGATAATCCTTCCATGGGTGATCTTCCTCCATCTTACATGTACTTCTTGGACTGTCACCTTGTCTGCAGACTAGGTGTGACAATCAGAGGCAAACATCTTTGTGACCTTGTCCTCCAATGTAAATCCAACCTACCATGGATAAAAAAAATGATGGATTTTTATAGCCTTTAAAAATCCATTTGGAAGTTACAACTGTCACAAGCCCAAAATATAACATTAGGACAATCTTTTTGCAACTTTTGCAAGATGTTGCATTTGACAACTTTTAACATCTTTGACACCTAGACACAAATGACTCTTTAAACCTTGGATGAATACACTCTAAATATCAAAAAGGACTATTTGTGACCTTTTAAAATATCCTCACCCCTTCATGGGTTATTTTGCATCATTTGACCTTCTAGACCAACTAGGCCTTAATAGGACAACTAAGACAACTTTTACAACTTGGTACAAATACATTACATATTGATTCCATATGACTCAATAACATCCTAAATGACTTCAAATACATCAAGAATGAATTAATTGAATCAAAACCATATTACATTTCATGTTATCTTCCTGGTGCTTAGGTGCTTCTGCACCATACTCCCAACCTTGAAAATTTTCCAAGCCCCTTGGAAATGTGGGTATAATGACCTTTAAGATTTTTTTTTCAGTGAAATCTACATCTTTTTCTTCACTTTGCCTCTCTTTATGCCTCTTTGTCTTCTTGTCTTCTTTTCATCTTTTTGATTCCTCTTCCACTTTTACCTTCAAACAATCTTTTTGATACTTCTTCCAATGGAGTTTGCAATGGATTCCATCCATGGTGCTTCACCAACCATATGTCCACCTCTCCATGCCGTATCACCTCACCAACTTTTGTGCCTCAACCATAATTCATTTCATTGCCTCTCTCCCCAAGACTTTTGGAAACCAATGGACCATCCTTGTGGCCCTTGACATACCTTCCTTGTCTACCTTCTTACAGCTAGATGGACAATCACCTGCAACCAAAAAATCATCAACAAAAATAAAATAAAAAATCCTTCTTGGGCTAGGTCCTAGTGTGAGTTTCTACTCCTCACACTCTCAAGGTCTTCTAGCTCTGATACCAATTTGATGTAGAGAATCATACACAATATCCAACATCCAAGGATCTAATAGATCCAATCATCATTTTCACATATTCTTCATCAAACTTAACACAATGGAGGCACAACTAGATAACATATCAACATGTATCTTCATCAATCATCCTTTCTAGCATCAACTTATCCCTAGGATCCTCAAACCATATGGGATCCAATCAACTCAAGTTACTTAAAAATTCAATTAGTTAATCACTTACATCACAACATTCACTATATTTCTTCCAAGGAGAAAATAATTCTAGTCCTTTAAATATTACCATTATAGTCCAACCTCAAGGCCTATTAGGCCTTGGTAACAACCTTTATACCTTCAATTGAGTCTTCCTCTCTTCAAATGACACTATAACATTGTCCTTCATGCATTAGGGCTTCCTTGCTCTCAATATTCCAAATCCCTATTTACTGATCACATTAAACAGTGAATCATTTTCTTCTCACATCAATTCCAACAATCAAGTCATTATCCTCAACCATGTGGGCCCTTGGCCACAGTAAAAATAACAAGACCTATTCATCCAGGTAAATTCCATTCACCAAATAACAACATATACCTTATAGGTTTCCAAACAAATCATGTTGACAATTGCACTAATAAGCCTGACTGTCATCAATAACAAGACAACAACATGAACCAAGAATATTGTCCTTTGAATGTAAATTTTTTTGATAAAAAAAAATTCATTATAAACTTTACTTGACCATTTAATCTAAGGTCATTACAAATGCTAATCCTTTCCTTATTGTGATTGTTATCATTATAACAGTTTTATTGGCATTTCAATAAGTTTTAGTTGTTCCAAATACATATTAATCTTGGATTCAATGCTATAGATAATTTAACATGATGTCCCAACTTATAACAATCAATTTATCTCACCTAGAACCCTTGTTAACACCAATAATTATCAAATAATGAAAAACACTGTTTGAACACTACAAATTTTCCTATTCTGGCCCGATAGGGCATCAATTTATTTACACATACCATAACCATTCTATTCCAAATCAATTTAATTTGAAAGAATAGTGAATCTACTTTAAAAAACCTATGATTTGAATTTTTCCAACTGTTAAAATTGGAGATATTATCAAACCCTTGCACCTGTGTCTGTTATAGAGGGTTTTGAAGCATTTTGTAGAAAATTAATTAGATATTCCTCCATGATCCATGGCTAAAGCTCTAACTTGATTTAAAATAAAGTAAACTCATCATAGAATAACTTCAAAAAAATCTCAATGGAAAATTGATCCAAATACTAATTTATAAATATGTATTGCAATAGGGAAAAACATGACTGCTACCAAAATGAAAGTTACAAGTGTATAAAATAGTCTCTTATTTCTTTGAATATGGTCACAAAAATTTACACATGATCATTAACATACTTCCCTTCCTTCTTAACTCCTTGGATAATCCTTCCATGGGTGATCTTCCTCCATCTTACATGTACTTCTTGGACTATCACCCTATCTGTAGACTAGGTGTGACAATCAGAGGAAAAGATCTTTGTGACCTTGTCCTCCAACCATCTGCCCTACCATGGATCAAAAAAATGATGGATTTTTACAGCCTTTAAAAATCCATTTGGAAGTTACATCTGTCACAAGCCCGAAATATCACTTTAGGACAATCGTTTTGCAACATTTGCAAGATGTTGCATTTGATAACTTTTAACATCTTTGACACCTAGAAAAAAATGAATCTTTAAACCTTGAATGAATACACTCAACATATCAAAAGGGACTATTTACAACCTTTTACAATCTCCTCACCATTTTAGGGTTATTTTTCATCATTTGACCTTCTAGACCAACTAGGCCTTAATAGGACAACTAAGACAACTTTTACAACTTATTGAAGATACATTACATATTGATTACATAGGACTCAATAAAATCCTAAATGACTTCAAATACATCAAGAATGATTTAATTGACTCGAAACCATATTACATTTCATGTTATCTTCCTAGTGCTTGGTGCTTCTGCACCATTAACCATATCATTTGTGACCATATATCTGACAAAATGAAAACACAAATGTGCTTGGACCTAGCATAGAAATTGGGTTCTTAGCTAGGCAGATCACACTCTAAATGTCACAATAAATTGACATCACTCTTTATTTTATAATAACTAAACATAGTCTCCGAAGCTAAATGAATTATTTGCAAGCATGAGTAGATGCCATATACTCATATTTAGTAGTGAATACAACTACCGCAACTTATCACTTACTCACTTAACTGATTGCACAACCAAATAAACAAATAAGCATTGATGGATTTTTTTTCTATCAATATTACATGCCTAGTTTGAATCCACTTAACCATGAATATCAATGGAAATATCATCTCCTATCAAATTATCGCAATAACACAAAAAAATTTCTAATGTACCCCTAAAATATTTGAAGAATTTTTTAATTGCATCCCAATGAAATCTATCATGATTAGACATATATCTATAAAGAACTCTCATTTATTGGGCAATGTATAGTGTAGTAAAGACCGTATGATACATCAAAATTTCAACTGCACTTTGGTAAGGTACTTTTCTCATGTATTCCATCTTCAATAGGGATGCAATACAATATGAAATAAATAACCTTATTCCAATTGTAAAAGGAACACATAATGGTCTGTAATAGTGCATATTGAACATTTATAAAACCAAGTTCACATGCTTACTCTACCTCACCATAACTTTCTATTCACTCTATATCTTCTAATTTTCATCCCAAGAATGTTCTTAGTTGCACCAAGATCTTTCATCTCAAATTTAGCAACAAGCTAATAATTTAGTTCTGAAATCATACATGTGGCTTTAGCAATGAGTAACATATCATCAATATACAATAAAATATATATAACAAATAATAATTGTCAAATTTATAATATAAATACAATGATATGATTTAGAAGGCTCAGATCCCAAACTCAACACATATGTATCAAATTTATGATACCATGCCTTAGGAATCTATTTGAGACCACACAAACATTTTTCCAATTTACATACCAAATTACTTTTACCTTTTACCACATAGTGCTCTAACTATATCTTATAAATATCCTCCTCTAAATCACCATGAATGAAAGTAGTTTTCACATCCATTTTCTCAACCTATAAATCATAAGTAGCAACAATAGAAATAAGAAGTCTAACAAAATATCACCATAATCAACACCCTCGACTTGAGAGTAAGTGTTTGCAACCAACCTTTCTCTATACTTATCAATACCTCTATTTGAACTAATATTTTTTGAACACCCATTTGCAACCAAAAGGTGTTTGTTCTTAAAGCAATGGCACAAGATCCCATTCATCATTCTTTTACAAAGATTTCATTTCTTCATCCATATTAATTATCCAAGGCTCTGCAAATTTCATACCTAATATCTCTTTTACACATCTAGGTTCATCCACGTTAGTAGTGAAAGAAAAGATACATCTCCAAGAATTAGTTAAAAAAGTTATGTCTTTGTCTATGCCTTGTAGATCTTTGAACAAGTTGAGTTGTAGGTTCTTCCTCCTCTCTTGAAATTTTGGAGCTAGATGATTTCTCCTCAACTTCTTGTCCATTTAGGGATCTTGATTCAAATTTCACAAGTGTAGAAGGAAGTTGAATCACATCTTCATAGTTTGTTCTGGTTGTAATTTTGTAGGAGGGTTAGTTTCTCTAAAAAATATACTTCTACTATGTATCACCTTCTATGCAATAAGGTCCCAAATCTTGTATCCTTTGATACCATAACTCTATTTGATGAAGATACATTTCACAACCTTGTTCTCTAATTTTGTTCATTTCTCCTTTTGCACATGTGCATATTGCGTGTGTGAATTTTGTACCTAGCTATAGACACAACACTTCAGTAAAACATTAGAGGTTAGCAAAAATTGAAATCTTGCAAGTAATTGAAACTATGCTAACCAGGTGATTTACTGCCTTCTAGTAGGTGTGAGTATGTATTCTCAGATTGGACCGAGATCAGTGACCTTGATGACACCTAAATGAAGGATTTGAATGCAGAATCTAGATATGAGATGAATGCAAATTAATCTATTTTTTTGGATTTTAGATGCAATAATGAATGAAAAATGATATGAAATCTAATCTATATGAAAAACTAATATGCAATGCAATTAATCTAACAATGATGTACTAAATGAAAGATCTCACAAAAGTTGTTGATTCGCAAAAGAAGCTTCAATTCTTCAGATACCAATTTGCCAACATAAGTTTGCAAATTATGAGATTTTTTGTGAAGAGCTGAAGCCTTGATTTTATAGAAATCTAGGGCTTTGGAGGTGCATGGAAAAACCATAAATCACACTAGTTGATTTTTGAGTCAACAAGGAATTAAAGATAGTTAACTCACAAAAAATCATGCAAAAACAACTTTTTGATTTAAATCAGAAGTTGAGATCAGCTTTTAACTCAAAAGAAAGTTGAGTTTATTTTTAAAACAACTTGAATTGATTTTCTAATTTATAGTTTAACTACTTTTTGGATGTGCACAATTAATCATGAATTAAATAAATAAACAAAGTGATTTATCCTCAACTTAACTGATTTTGAAAATAAAACAATTGATTTATGGGTTAATCAATTATTAAATCAAACTTTTATTCCAATTAAATCATTAAATATGACAACTTGCTTTAATTAATTAACTAAGAATTTAATCAATTAATGATAGGAATTTTGATTTATTGTTAGATTTACATAATAATAATTAGGAATAAATATAATTAAATTCAATTAAATAATTAAGTGGCAGTATTAAATCTAATTAATTAAATATTCAGAATATTCAATTAATCAACCTTTAGGATAAATAGGATTTATTGCCAAATAATCATTAAATCAAAGATAATTAGATAATTAGGAATATTTCTAGGAATATTACCCGATGCAGACTTTAGGATAATCAATTAGGATTCAATGATGTTTAGATGTGCCTTAGGTTAGGACTTCAATGTTGATTTCATTTGATATGTTGATATAGGAGGTTAATGAACTTATAGCCCATTTTTGGGGTATTACATTTTGCCCCTCTTTGAATTGCTGTGCGAAGCATAGTGGTTCAAAGATAGTCTATGTATGATATTGAAACTGATGTTTGAAATTGAAATTGATATGAAACAGAAATTGATTGAAATTGATATGAAGATAATAGGTCCTGAATGACCAAAGATAATTTTAACTATAATAGCAGTGAACCAATGATTGTGAAAAAGTATCAAAATGCCTGATTCTAAACCTTATGATTGCAAAGAAGTGAGTGACCGATTCCAGACCTGATTGTCGATAAGAATCACATTGGTATCCCATCTGAACCCTTCAGTTACGAAGAACCAAGGAAAAAAAAACACTAATGAACCGATGGTTACAAAAACTGATACAATTTACAAGATTAGGAGAATACTAGATTGATATGGATCTCGATGAATCTGATATGCCCTGAGTGATGATTGATTTACCCCAAGTGATGAGGTCTTTTTGATGAATCAGAAACTAGACGTGGTTGTTGTCTTGATTACTAAGGAAATATATGATTTCAAAATTTAGATTACAGACTTTGAATGATGTGCAATACCATGCCCCCTTTAGGATTAAAATTGAAATCTGACAAGAAAAGTCAGCGTTGAATAGTTCAAAAGCATGTTAATTGATTTGAGAAGTGGTTAAACACGTTTGAAAAAGCATTCTGCATTGTTTAGAGGTCCTGTAGACCAAGTTGGACTAGGTTTAACCATGAGTTGACAAAGGTTGACCAAGTTGAAATTTTGATAGTTTGATGTAAGATAATCAGTTAAGTTGAATATTGGATTTCTGTGATGATTGAAGGTCGATTATGCAAGTAGTTGATAATATAAATGATCTTAGATTTTGATTTTGATCCCGAAAAAGGATTCTACTTGCTGTTTCATTGTAGGAACCTTCATGTGAGATTCAACTCTTGTTAAATTAGAAGATGTGATTGAAGAATCATTTAAGTGTTGAAGTTTGTTTAGCCATTGTGAGATCATGCAAATATGAAAAATGCACAGAAACATGTAAAAATGCAACCTAAGACCTAGGACCTAGTCACTGATCATGTGTCGGTCATTCTCATCATTGAATTTTTAGGCAATCGGATAAATCAATACAATGGCCACTAGTTATGAAACCATAGACATATGAATATCGATTTGTATGCGTAGGAATCAATACAACATCCACTAGTCAATCAACCCTAGATATATGAATATTGATTTTATTTTCAGAATGTCAGATTAGATATAAGCACCAAGGCACAAATGCCAGGATGACCTGAATATCATGTCCATTTTGATATTGCAATTTGTATAAGCATCATAACATCAATGTTGTGATGACCTGAATATGCCTTGCATTCAAACACATCAAGCAGTCAAGAGATCATTCTAAAACCAATGTGAATTACCCATAGTGACCCTTTATCATTCACATCCTTAGGAAAGATCGCGTTTCACAGTAGGAGAAAGAACTCACTCAAAAAGATAATAGTTAGATCAAAATTCATTGAATTTTCTAGGTATCAATGGTCGAGGTACGCATGGCCATCCAATTTGAGATAGAGGCTCTTACAGTCGAACACCATTTCAATCCATAATTTCCAAAGTTGTTAGATTTTCACATACAAGCAGAAGACAAAGAAAAGATTATGCCCCCAGTCATCACTCTCTAAATCATGTAAAGGACATCATCGAAGAGCTCGAAAGGACATAATATGCAAAAATCTCAATGCAAATCAGTAAGCATACAGGGAGATAAAAGAATGTAAAAAGTATAGATTGTTTTGAGTTTGTGTTTGATGTTTGATTGTGTTGTTATAGATGCAAAATCCTTTCTGGAGACAAGATAGACTAACTGACTCAGATGAAGCTTCAAAGGACTCTGACTGGATATGAAATGTCTCAGATACATTGGAGGCCATAGGATATGACATTGATTTCCCCCAAGTTTTAACATTGATAGGATACAGACACTTGAGTTGATTGGTGTACAAACTGACTTATTGAAAATAGGAATGTAGAAACAAACTAGGAGATATGTACAAACTAAAGCAAGACTGAAAGCTAGGAAAGACCAAGATTGCGTTGATAAATGGAGCATTTTGAAACAAGTGGCACCTGTTTGCTGGGTTTTCACCATCTTGGCAGAATTTCTATTTTTGCTACCAAGGTGCCTGTTTCCAGGTTTTCACCAAGGCACTTTTCTTTTTCTCATTTTTTTGTATTTTTCATTTTTTCAATTTTTTTGTACTTTTGATATTTTTCAATTTTTTTGTACTTTTTTTGTGTATCATCAAGGTGCCCATTGCTAGGTTTTCACCAAGATGTTCATTTTTTAAGGACTTTTTTCAGATTTTTCAAATTTTTTCAGGACATTTTACCATACACTGAATGCCTTAGGTATAGAATTTCTTCAAATGGAGAACGTTGATTAGTTCTCAGAGCTATTCTCCTTTAGTCGTTGAGAGTTGATAGGTACTAGAGCCAAAAGTAGCAGTAATTACAAAGGGACCTAGCCAGTTGGGTTCAAACTTCCCCTTGCATTCTCGATGTGATAGATTTTTAGGATTCTCTCTCAAGACTAGATCACCAACCTGAAATTCTCTGTCTGACTTTCTTGTTGTAACCTCTAGATATTGTCTTATGATATACTCTGAGCTGATCATACACTGCTTGTCTATGCTCATCTATTAGTTCAAGTTCTTGCAACCTAGACACTCTGTAGTCATCATCAATTACTAGACCATGCATTCTGATTCTTAGTGATGGGATTTCAACCTCAATAGGTAGTACCGCTTCAGACCCATAAACTAAAGAAAATGGTGTAGCCCCAGTGGGCGTTCTAATGCCCGTTCTGTAGGCCTAGAGAGCTAGATTGATCATGAGATGCCAATCTCTTCCTGTTTTATTAACTGTACAGTGCAAGATTTTCATTAGATTCTTGTTAGAAGCCTCTGCTTGTCCATTCCCTTGAGGATAGTAGATAGATGACTAATGTTGTGTAATCTTGAATTTGGCACATAAATCATCCAAGTCTTTATTCTTAAATTGTCCACCATTATCTATGATTATGGAATGAGGTATCCCATATCTGCATATGATATAGTTCAATATGAACATAGATATTTGTTTTCCAGTTGCTTGTGTCAAAGGGACTGCTTCTACCCATTTTGTAAAATAATCTATAGCTGTGATTATATGGGTATGTACATTAGAAGAATGAGGATGTATAGCTCCTATAAGATCAAATGCCCATTGGTGAAAAGGCCATTGTGTAGTAAAGGGAATTAGATATCTCCCTGGAGCATGAATTAAGTTTCCATGCAATTGGCACTTTTGACAGTTCTTAGCAAACTTGATAGACTCTTTCTCCATTTTAGGCCAATAGTACCCAACCCTAATAAGTTTTCGAGCTAGTGTTAAACCGTTCAAGTGTGACCCACAAATACCATCATGGACTTCCTCTAACACATGTTGAGACTCTTCCCATTCTAAACATCTAAGTAGCGTACCATCTAGAACTTGTTTGTACAGATCATGACCAATGATGACATATCGGGAGGCATTACAGACAAGGTATCTCTTTTCATGATGGTTGAAGGTATCAAGAATGATTTGGTCTTGGAGATAGGAAAATAGGGTTTTATATCTAGATGAATCATGACCAACAATAGTGCAGATCATGTGGGTTTCAAGGGAATCATATGCAGGATAAGATAGTGCTTCCACCAGGAACTCGTATCGTAGCTCATGTTCAGGTTGCTATAATAAAGTAGATAATGTTGCCATTGCATCGACAACCTTATTCTCTATTCTAGGTATTTGCTCAAATGTGATAGATATGAAATACTTCTTTAGATCATCTACCATTCTCTTGTAAGGAATGAGCTTTTCATCTTTAGTTTGGTACACATCATTGACTTGATGGGCTCTGTTACTCTCCATTCAATTGCTATTTTTATACCATTAAGAAGGGATTCATATTTTGCAATATTGTTTGTTCAAGGGAAATTTAATCTAAATGCTTTTGGGATTGAGTATCCTTGAGGAGTTATGAACAAAATGCCTGCTCCTGATCCATTTTGTGTATAGGAGCCGTCAAAGAATAACTGCCATTCTCTAGAAGAAAGAGTCATGAGAGAGGAATCTGGAAATTCCATTTGCATTGGTGTATCATCAATCATAGGTGCATATGCTAATTGATTAGCAATAACTTGTCCTTTTATAGCTTTTCTTTCAACATATTCAATGTCAAATTCACTTAAGAGCATGACCCATTTAGCTAATCTACCTTTGAGGGCAACCTTGCTTAGAAGGTACTTGAGTGGATCAATCTTAGCTACCAAATGTGTGGTATGAGCTAACATGTAGTGTCTCAGTTTCTATGATGCAAAGATCACAGCTAGACAATCTTTCTCAATCATTGAATAGTTCTTCTCATATGCAACCAATTTTCTACTGATATAGTATTTAGCTCTTTCCTTTTTGTTCTCATCATGTTGTGCTAGCAATGCCCCCAGTGATGTATCTGTAGCGGAGACATATAAGATCAAAGGCTTCCCTAGAATGAGAGGCATCAAGATAGGAGGATTTGATAGATACTTCTTGATATGGTTAAAGTTGTTCTCACATTCTTCATTTCAAGCAAATGTAACACCTTTATGTAATGTTTTTGTAAAAGGCTATGATATGTCTCCTAATTGTGATACAAATCTTTTGATAGATTGAACTCTTCCTTACAATGTCCTCATATGACTAATATTCTTTGGAGGTTGCATTTCCATGATATTCTTTACTTTAGTTGGATCAACTTCAATACCCTTCTTTGAGACTATGTATCCTAAGAGTTTTCCAGAAGTGACACCAAAAGCACACTTCTTAGGATTTAGTCTAAGACTAAATTTTTCCATTTTGTCTAGTATCTGGCTCAAGTCATTTAGATGTTCAGCTCTAATCATAGATTTTGCTAAAGTATCATCAACATAATCTTCCATAGTCCTATGCATCATGTCATGAAAAATAGATGTCATGGCTCTTTGATATGTAGCACCGGTATTTTTAAGCTCAAATGGCATGACGTTCCAATAGAAGGTGCCCCATGCACATGTGAAAGCAGTTTTCTCTTGATCCTCTGGAGAAATTTTTATTTGATTATATCTAGAAAAACCATCCATTAAAGAATACATCTCAAAGCCCACAGTCATGTCCACTATCATATCAATGGTAGGTAATGGAAAATCATCCTTAGGGCATGCTCTATTTACATCTCTAAAGTCTATGCATACTCTGATTAACTTATCTAGTTTTGACATAGGTACAATATTAGAAATCCACTCTGCATAGTCAATAACTTGGATGAATCTGAATTTTAGGAGCTTCTCTAATTTAGCTTTTACCAAGAGTGTAACATGAGGATGCATCTTTCTCAATTTTTTCTTGATAGGTTTGACATTCGGAGCTATAGATAAATGATGCATTATAAGATTAGGATCCAACCTTGGCATATCTGAATATTTCCATGCAAAGTGGATCTTCTTTTTTGTTAGGAATGTAGTAAATTTTTTCTTCTCTTCTTCTAATAAAGATTGTGCTACATGGATCAACTGTGGTTCTTTTGCTATTCCCAAATTGATAGATTGAGTGGGCTCAATTAGAACTGGAGATATGTCCTATAAATGACTCAGAAGGACATCAAATATCTCATCCTTAGGTGGCTCAGAGAGGTTTTCACCTTTGGATACGTCTTTTATTTTTACTTTTGTAGGTTCTAAGACTGCCACAAATTGGTTTTCACCCTCAGAACTCCTTTTCTTTTTATTCTTATTCTTATTCTTATTTTTCTGACTAAGATACTTGATGTTCGACTTTGTCATGCTAACACTCAGTTCATTGATGGAAGTCCTCATAGGCTCAACTGCATTGAGGTAGCAAGCAAGGGCATAGTCATTCGGGAAGGTATAAATACCATGGCTCAGATTAGTGGAGGTTTGATCAAGAAGTTCAGGATGTTGGATAATCAAAATGGGGAAAGATTGGGAGATAGTGTTTATGGACATGGATCTATCATCATTGGTCCTAACCCAAAGCTCAAGTTCAAAGGTGATGTTACAACTTAAGAAATTCAATTCGTGAATAGGCTCAATGTCATTATGGGAATCCAATTCAGCCATAGGTGGACCATACTTGATAAATTCATCATTTCACTCTAGACTTACATTGGGTTTAGGTGCATATTGGTGAATAACATCAACATGTTTCTCTGTAATAAGTTCATCTTCTTCTGGAATGGCTCCCCATTCATAGTCATTAGATTCTTCATCTATGCCTCTAGGAAATCTAAGAATATGAGTAAAGTCAAGATGAATACCCCAAGAAGGGTTACCCTTAGATTTGGATTTGAATTCATACTCATGGGAGTCTATCTCAGAATGACTACCACCTTCCTCTTTGTTTGTTTGATTGTCTTCGAGATTAGTTGGTTCTTGTGTTGCAACTATCTCTTGCTCTATAGTAGGTTCTTATGTTTCTACTACATTAATTCTTTTTATTGGATCATCTTCAGCATCAAGAAGGTTGTTGATTTCTTTAGGCAAACACTCATAGGGAATAAGTTCTGAGCTGTTTGAATCACTATCTGATGGTTCAGTTTCTTCCTTATTAAGAAGGGGTTCCCCTAGAGTGATATGCTCTATGACATGGGAGCAATTACCTTTGAGGTGGAAGGGTTTCTTTTTAAAGCCTAAGCCAATAGTATCCTTGTTTTCCCTACCAGTATATGAAATAGGTGTTATGAGACCTTCTCCTCTGACTCCTAGAGGTCCTTTACCTGAATATCCCATCTTAGCTATCAGTTTATCTCCTGGACCATATGCCTTAGAAGGGATTTTGGATACTGTAGAGTCACTAGCTGGGATAGCTTGAGATTTAGGTTCAATTTTTTATAGCCATGCAAGCATAGCTTCATCCTCTTCAAACTCTTGCTTGGAGACTTGTTCTGCTACAAAATTATTTTTATATGCCTTAAGAGGTTCTTTAGAGTCTGGTTTGGACTATTTTAAAGATTGTCCATAAGACTTAGGTGGGATAGAGAGAGATGTCAAAGAAAAGACTGGCTGTATAGTATATTCTCCCATACCATTTTCTTTGATAGTGACCTCTTTTGCAATGTCTTCCATTTTAGATATGGATGCTTCTTTAGTTGGCTCAATGGAAGATTCTCTATTATTAGGCACAAGTTTATCTGCACTTTCCTTCAATGTATTGCATGTGGTGGATATGTCTGTCAAAATAGTGACCTCTACTCCTTCATAAGGAAATTTCAAGCATTGGCGAAATGTAGAAGGAATAGACTCATCTCATGTATCCATGGTCTCCCTAGAAGAATGTTGTAAGCCAAAGGTAGATCAAGAACTTGACATATAGTATCTCTGATAACTAGACTTGCTGTGATAGGTAAGACAATGGTGCCTTTAGAAGATCTTTCTTGTTCATCATAGGCTTTTATAGTTATTTTCTTTCTAGGATCAATAGACAATTCTGAAAATCCCAATTGTGTAACCAAGCTGTAAGAACAAATGTTTAGGCCAGCGCCCCCATCTATCAACACACATTTGACTTTATGGGTTTGGATCAAGACTTCTATGTGCAATGGCTAGTTATGTGGGTGACTCAAGGAGTTGTCATCTTCCTTTGAAAAGGATATATATTGTGGAGACGTAAGATGTCCAACCATAGTCTAGAACCTATCTAAATCAAGGTCATCAGGAACATTGGATCTGAGAAAAGTTTTATCTAGAATAGCTCTATGAGCTGGAGATATCCAAAGTAACTCAAACATGGATATTTTTGCATTAGTGTGTTGGAGTTGTTGAACAATTCTATAAGATGTTGGCCTCGTATCTTTAGGATTGGAAGATTTAGAAGCAACCTTCTATTTGGAGGCGGAAGAAAGATTGAAGGGCATCTTAGGGACATTTGATGAATCTGGGATGTGTCTGTTCAGATGTGCATGAGCTTGTGATCGAGTTACTATGTTAGCTGAAGTATGATGTCTATCTCTTCGCACAATTGTGATGACATTGCAATGCTCAGAGGGACAAGGTTAAACCATATTGATAACAACATTATTTCCAGGGTATGCATAATTGACCTTTGCCCCCATATTAGGATGAGAAGATGAAACTTCTTGACCATGTTTCGTAAATGGTTCAGTGAATGCTGTATGATCATTATTGCTCTTATGATTGTCAATCGTGATGTCTCCCTTATCAATCAGATCTTGAATAGTATGTTTCAAGCATAAGTAGTTATTGGTTTTGTGACCTTTACTCCAATGGAAATCACATAATTCATTCTCTCTCCACCATTTTGGTTTAGGATCAGGATCAGATTGTTGGATCCTAGGCAAAGAGATGATGTTATTAGCTAGCAGAGTTCTCATAGCTGATTCCAAAGATTCTCCCAGAGGAGTGAATTTTCATTTATTATCAGCAGACCAAGATTTGTATTTTGGCTTCTTTTGAGATGATTTAGACACCTTTTTATTTGAAGCTTTGATGGCTTGGGTACCAATAATTAGATTGAAAGCTGGTGCCTTTGATGGGGCACAGATAGTATCAACAACACCATCTATGACAATGCCTTTATTCTTGTTCCAGTTTTTGTTCTTGTCTTTAGAAGAGGACCCTGATTCATACTTGTCCTTTTGAAGTGTGATGTCTCCTTTTTTCACAAGTACCTTTTCAATTTTGATCACATTGTCTACCATCTTATCAAAAGATGTATGATCTTGCATTTGTAAAGGGTAGTTGATCTCTGGGACAAGATTATTTATGGAGATTTCCAGTTTCTCAGTTTTTGGGATAGGCCTAGCATATAGAGAGAATTTATTCCTCCATCTTTTGAGAAATGTTAGGAATGGTTCTCCTGGATATTGCTTGAGATTACAGATATCAATCATGGTGACTGGATGTTGAATGTTGTAGGAGTATTGTTGATAGAACAATTTGATCAACTCCTCAAAAGTTTTGATAGTAGAAGGCAATCTAGAGAACCAATGAATGGATGCTCCTCCCAGAGATTGAGGAAAGAGACGCATCATATAGGTTTGTTCATGCATGAACTCCATAGATTGTGTATAGAATTCACTGACATGATCTTGAGGATCAGAGTGTCCTTCATACTTATCATATTTTGGCATCTCCACTCTTTTTGGGAATGATGGCATGTACAAGTCTTTGTCAAATGGAAAAGGACATAGGGCCTCCATGGAGAACTCCTTGGGTTCCTTATCTTTCTCAAGTTTATTAAGTTTGACTTTCATGGCATGCATCTATTTCATCATAGCTGTGAGTGGAGTTTCTTCCTCATGCGTAATGATATCTTCAACATTAAAGTTGGGAGGAATTTTAGCTCCTTGATGAGCTAATTGTAAAAAGTATTCTTCTCTATCTTCTTTCAAGAAATGCTTCATCATTCATTTGAAGTTATCATCATTTTGATATTGAGAAATTTCTTCAGGTGTGGGATCCTGATCTGCACCATGTTGAGATTGAGCTCTTTGAGAGCCAAAGTTTGTCCTTGCTTGAGACATGGTAGGAGTTTTCCCTAGGATAGATTGAGGAGGAGTTTGTAGATTACCTCCGTGAGTTGATGAAGGAGGAATGTAACCAGATTTTAATAAAAAATTGCCAAGACTCTCATCTTCAGAAAGACCATAATTGTAGAGTTTCTCAAGAGTTGGATGCTTGACAGTGGTTATAGGTAAGGTATGGGATGCTTCTCCAGATTTCTTGTGAGAGGAAGCTCTAGTTTCTACCATTAACCTTGGGTGAAGCAAACGAATATGATGAAGATAACTGAAGAAAGATTTGATTCAAGAAGATCAAATGACGCAACCTTGTCAAGGTTTGGTTGATTGAAGCTTGGATTAGATGTAGATGAAGGAGACTGCACCCTGGATGTATGGGTAGATTCCCAAAATATAGCGGACACGAGTTCACAACACTTGGCCATTTTGATGGTTGATTGAAGATTGATAGTTATGAGAAGGTTTCGACACAAGATGATAAAGACTCAAATTGATTAAATAGAAGGCTAAATCGGATTCCAAAGGCCACTTTAGGAAAATGATTGGATTCTTAGTAGTTGCTAATTTGTTCCTGACACAGTGATTTTCTTGACAGACTCTAGAAATAGGCTGAAAAAGCTAGGTCTCTGACAGTTCTGACAACTTTCTGGCAAGTTTTCAAAATTTCTCAAATGAATTTCTATAGGCTTGTACAATAGTGGGTATAGCATGAAATGACAATTGAAAAACTTGTACGACAGTTGTCAAACTCACACGACAGTTGATTGCATGAATTTTGATTTTTGGAATTGACTGGTAGAAGAACTCGTACGACAATGTACCATATACCATATGATAATCTGGGGGTTCTGAAATGACAATAGCCAAAAGTCATATGACTTTCTGACTTTAAAAAATGACTATTGACTCCAGAAAGGTGTTTGGCATCAAAATTTGCAATTTTTTAGATTTTTAGTTTCAAATTGTTCACAAAATTGTCTGTCCAGATTTGAAGATTGTAGCGGATTGATTCATTCTCAGTAATCAGATAGATAAACAAGCACGCAAAATAATAAGCAAGTGATTTCAAGCATGTCTGCAAACAATGAACAGGGGACAAAGCAACCCTGTGCATGAACAATCAAGTGACTAAATTTTACTAATCCCTAAGAGTGCTAATAGTGTATGTTCCAAAAAGTTTTGCAATAACACACATATTCCTAGAAAATGAAAATTTGTCCTCACTAGGGTTTTTAGTAATGGTCTGACTCTGCAACTTTTGTGATCTCAAGAGGGAGAACTCCAATCTAGGTGCACCAGGGTTTTGATACAGTCTGAGAACTTAATCTTCAAGATCTGCTAGGGAGATCTGACAGCCCAACAAGAGACCACACCTATGGAGATTTCTTCCACAAGGACATTTATATAGTGGTTATCACTACCATGGAAAAAATGGATATTACCGCTTGAGGTTCCATCAATGTGGTTGACCTAATTAAGGGAATGTCCACTATGGTTAACCCTCTCTAAAGGTGACTCACAAAATATACCACGTGGAGACTGGTTCCAGATTCAAGGATCTAAGTTTCTAGTACTACCAAAAAAGGGAGTAGAGCATAGTCCTCTAGCCTTTTCACTTTTAACCCAAACAAAGCAGACAGATTAATCCGACATGCTAAGACCAAGATTATCTCACAAAGATCTATGATGTCAACCACTCATGATCTATCAACCTCTTTGGAGAGAGAATGTATCAATCAGAAGCTGAAGACGCACAAATCTAGTAGAACATGAGACTCCCTCAGTAACCTCCCTACCTACAAGGGTTCCTTCATTGAGAAGAGTTTCACTGGAAACCCACTCTCTCAAGAACCACAAATAGTGTTCAGAGGGCCTATTTACTATGTGTAAAAAAGATGCTGAAAATAAAATCTATGTTCATTTTTATAGCCCAAAATGAAATATGTGATATGAAAGCAATAAAGGTCACACAAGCTTGACACACAAGAGTTCTTTTTAATTCAAATCAAAATGTTATTAGCTAAAAAGATTGCTTGAATTCCTCGTAACACGCTTAGTAGATTCTTACCTATTTTTAGCAATTTTTACACTTTTCCCAATCAAAACCAACATAAATCAATCAGAAACAATAAATTTCAATCGTTAATGTTAGCTGTTAGTCCAAATCAGAAAAGAAAATCTTGAAAACTACTTGGAAAAGTGAAACGACAATTGAAACCTGGCACTAAAACTCATACGATAGTGGGTCACCCACCAGACGATAGTCTAGAAACTCGTACGACACTAGGTATCATATCATATGACAATAGAGCTTCCAAATGACACTTTGATTTTGATGGTATGATCCTCGATCAAATAAACTATCGTATGACAGAGGGTATCCTCTGATACGAGTTTCTGAGAAAACTCATACGAAAATTGTACGGACATAAATTAAAAATTGTAGCTTGGAATAGAAAATGACAAGATGATAGAAATTGATAGAAATTGAATGGAAACCCATTTCAAGGCCCCACGGTGGGCGCCAAAAAATGTGTGTGAATTTTGTACCTAGCTGTAGACACAACACTTCAGTAAAACATTAGAGGTTAGCAAAAATTGAAATCTTGTAAATAATTGAAACTATGCTAACTAGGTGATTTACTGCCTTCTAGTAGGTGCGAGTATGTATTCTTAGATTGGATCGAGATTAGTGACCTTGACGACACCTAAATGAAGGATTTGAATGCAGAATCTAGATATGAGATGAATGCAAATTAATCTATTTTTTTGGACTTTAGATGCAATAATGAATGAAAAATGATATGAAATCTGATCTATATGAAAAATTGATATGCAATGCAATTAATCTAACAATGATGTACTAAATGAATGATCTCACAAAAGTTGTTGATTCGCAAAAGAAGCTTCAATTCTTCAGATACCAATTCGCCAGCATAAGTTTGCAAATTATGAGATTTTTTGTGAAGAGCTAAAGCCTTGATTTTATATAAATCCAAGGCTTTGAAGGTGCATGGAAAAACCATAAATCACACCAGTTGATTTTTGAGTCAACAAGGAATTAAAGATAGTTAACTCACAAAAAATCATGCAAAAACAACATTTTGATTTAAATCAGAAGTTGAGATCAACTTTTAACTCAAAAGAAAGTTGAGTTTATTTTTAAAACAACTTGAATTGATTTTCTGATTTATAGTTTAACTACTTTTTGGATGTGCACAATTAATCATGAATTCAATAAATAAATAAATAAAGTGATTTATTCTCAACTTAACTGATTTTGAAAATAAAACAATTGATTTATGGGTTAATCAATTATTAAATCAAACTTTTATTCCAATTAAATCATTAAATATGACAACTTGCTTTAATTAATTAAATAAGAATTTAATCAATTAATGATAGGAATTTTGATTTATTGTCAGATTTAAATAATAATAATTAAGAATAAATATAATTAAATAATTAAGTGGCAGTATTAAATCTAATTAATTTAATATTCAGAATATTCAATTAATCAAACTTTAGGATAAATAGGGTTTATCACCAAATAATCATTAAATCAAAGATAATTAGATAATTAGGAATATTTCTAGGAATATTCTCCAATGCAGAATTTAGGATAATCAATTAGGATTCAATGATGTTTAGATGTACCTTAGGTTAGGACTTTGATGTCGATTTCATTTGATATGTTGATATAGGAGGTTAATGAACTTATAGCCCATTTTTGGGGTATTACACATATACCTCACAACCAAAAACTCTAAGATGTCTCAATGAAGGTTTATGACTTGACCATGCCTCAATAGGTTTTTTATCAACCATAGATGATATAGGAGACTTAGTAATCATGTATCAAGAAGTGGCAACAACTTTAGTCTAATTTTTTTTTATTTTAGGCCAACACCACTTAGCATGCTCTTAGTCTTCTCCATCAATGTCCAATTCATCCTTTGTGCAACTACATTCTACTAAAGAGAATATGAAGTTGTCTTTTGTATATGAATGACACAATATGCACATATTATATTAAAATCATTAGATAAAAATTCAACATCATTATTAGTCCTCAAAGATTTTATTTTCTTTCTAGTCTACAATACAATGATTTCTTTAAATTCTATAAGTCATGTGAAAACATTAGAAAAACTCTATAAAATATACCCATGTCCTTATGCTATAGTCATCAATAAATCAAACATAATATGTGTATTGTTTGATGGAAGGAATAGATCTATAAGACTAAACACATAAAAATAAATAAGACCCAACACACCAAAAGATTTATGAGAACTCGAGTAAAATTGTATGAAGTTTTTCCCCATAAATGTAATGCCCACAAAAATTAAAATTAAGCTTACAATTAAATTCAATCTCCATAGTGTTTTTATTATTCAAGGTCCTTAGACCCTTTCCTCCAATGTGGCCAAGTCCTAGGACCCATAACATATTATTTTCTATAGGTAACTTTGATTCGGAAGAAAAAACACCCTTAGGTACCCAAAATCCATGACTGTCTACCAAAGATGAAATCCTTATGTTTTTCAATGTAATGTATCCATAAATTTGGTATTCAAAAAAGTACTATTACACTTATTAGTGTATGCTCCAACTTATAAAATGTTCCAAATTTGACACATCTAGGAACCACCATAGCACCTCTCACTATTTTGAATTCTTCATCTTAAAAGACTACTTGCATACTTGTATCTATTAGTTTACTTATTGATAACAATTATTTTTTGGTTAGGGAGATGCAACACATCACTAATCTTTCTTATTTTACCATCATAAAAAATGATTATAATTTTATCATGACCAACAATGTCTAATTGAGAAGCATCAACCAAGTACACCTTACCTCCATAAAATTATTCATGTTCACAAAATTATTATTTATTATAGGTTATATAAAAATATGCACCTGAGTCAACTCACCATGCATTAATAATTGCATAATTGGCCAAACATGCATTGAATACATCACTATCTTCCTTTTAGGACTCAAAATCAAAATCAAATTTCCTCATTTTCTTCTTTAGATTTTTTATGGATGTGTCTACACTTACCACAATTGTAGAAAATAACTTTAGACTTTCTAGAAAATTTGAATCTCCCCTTGGATTTGGATTTATTATACTTATAATTCTTCTTACATTTCTCCTTAGGTCTTCCTCAAACAACTAGGGCCTCCTTAGCATTGATGGATATTTTACTCATCTCTTCAGAAAGAAAAAAATCCACATCTTTAGTCTTAAAAATAATAGAAGTACCATAGATGGACATAACATGATAATGTAGGAAAGGAAGAAATAAATATTAAACATTTCTCCTCCTCATCCATCTTGAAACCAATAGATGCCAATTGAGCCACCGATATATTTTTGAATGCTTCTTACTGGTCTATTTTTCCTCCACCTTCATGTTGACAATACCATAAGACCAAGAGAGGGGGTGAATCAGTATTGGACATAAAATTAATCTTTTTTCAAATTTGGATCCATATTAATTTACTTTAATCATCAAATAAATATGATGCAACTGACACCAAAAACATGGACACTAGATTTTTATGTGAAAAACACATTGTGGGAAAAAACATGGTGAAAACAAACTCACTATATGAATCACTGATTACAATATTATTTTAGGCTCTCTACCAAGGAGCTCACTACTCTAGAAAGACTTACAAGGTAAGGTGCACAACCTTAGAGAAAGATACAATGGACTTTCAAGCTGAGACACATGATCCCACAAGAAAAATAATGAAGGATTTGTAGACTAAAGTGCACAAATCCAAGGAAAGATATAAATATATAAAAGCTACCAAAAGGACTCACCAACTTCTATTGGGAATAAATGAAGATGAATTGAAAAGAAAAAAAACATCCAAACATGAAAGTATCCTTGAACCACTATGTCAAGCAATCAACTTCATGACAAACACATCCACTATCTCAAATTCCATCTTATTGAATGGTACGAACATGAAATCCTGTAAAAAATTGATCTTTGCTCTTCAAAAATTCATAATTGATCTATACTCACAAACCATACATCTCCCACACATTTTAACACACACATATATATATCAACTTATTCATCAAAACCCTCAAATAGGTCAATCATAGATAGAATAAGCATAATTCTAAACAATTCAATGACCAGAAATTATGGTAAACATGGTCCACTTTAGTAGAAAAAGGAGACACAAATATACATTATGAAACATCTTCCTATGTCGATCCAAATGAATTGAACACAAAAAATCATCCTCCAAAGTCGACATCAAATGTATCAAGTAGATAACTAGTATAACACGTCCAAACATTTGGCCCAAAAATGTTATCTAATGCACATAACTCAATATGGATCTTTACACACTATGGTAAGGTTAATAAAAACCTCTTAACACATCCTCCAATGCATATATAGACTAAAAGAGTGTAACCCAATCAAGATAAACAACCAAGTTGGATAGGGACCAACACAAACTAAAATGCCAAGACACAAAACATCACAAATTCACTTGAAAAGAAAACTGACACTTGAAATATGAATTGGAAAAATACAAAAACATATTGAATATGTCCTCCAAACAACACAATCAAAAATAACTTGTGGAGAATTCTCTAGACCAGTCTTGACAAACAAAAAACTGCAACTATCATCTACATCAACTGAACTTCTAAGGACCTTAAAATATAACAGTGTTACATTCACATAACATAGAAATTACATCTATAACTACAAGCCATCATACTTAAATGTAGAGGAATTTGGAGCATTCTCCCGTATATAATTTAAATACTCTTTTCCTGAATATTCAACCTTCCAATGCTGTCGCCTTTTGGAAACACTACAAGCTCATTATATCATCACCAGAGAACATAACAACATCTAATTACTCATTTTTGGACCTCTATCAATTGCTACACATCAAATTGACATCAATGACAATAATGAACTCATATTTCTAATAATCTTCTTTGTCATTGATGGAAACACCAACAAAAAACACAATTGATGCACAACTCACTAATTTGATACTCTTCTCCTTATCATCAACACAATTTGACATAAATGAAAAATAATGCAATATTGCTAACATTCTCCCCCTTTTTTATTGATAGTATCACTTGTACCACCAATCAAGTAATCCTTCTCCTATGAGTACTATTCTCCCCCTTTGACATCAAGGACAAAAGGGCACAATAATCATAAAAATATCCCCTTATAGGTATATCCCATACCTTTTGACCATATCTCCCTTTTAGTGATATCTCCTCTCAATATACAATAATAATTTTATGCAACTGGGAAACCACAACCTTTGCTAATCTTATAGAGAGCAGAAAACACACCCATCCAAGAGACAAAATATAGACTTTGAATCTCCCCTTTGATAGATGCACCACTTAATGCATCTAGTTAGGAGTAGAAATAACCCCTAAATGTTTTTGGAGATATTCAAAAGCATCCTTTGACAATGCCTTGGTGGAAATATACATAATCTGATCCTTTGTAGGCATATACTCTAATCTGGCTTCATTGTCTACAACATTCTCTCTTAAGAAGTGATACCAGATAAAATGTGTCTAGTCCTTGAATGCATACTAAATTCTTTGAAATATTGACTGTATTTGTATTAGCACACATAATTGGAATAGGCTCATCATACATCACTTTTATGTCTTTGAGAATCTACTTCATCCATGTCACTTGAGTACAACAAGATGCTTTTAATATACTCTATTTCTATTATAGATAATGATACTAAATCTTGTTTCTTACTTAACCAAGAGACCAATCTATCTCCCAAGAAAAAATCATAATCACTTTTACTTGTTCTATCATTAACACATCTAACCCAATCAACATCTGTTAAAAATTTCAAAGATAAATCATCACCCTTTTTATACTACAAACCAAAATCTAGAGTCCCTTTCAGATACTTGAATATCCAAGTTTCACTACTTTCTCTTGAGATTGCCTTGGACTAGCTTGTTATAATGAAACTAAATACACAACATGAATTATTTTTGATCTTGAATTAGTCAAGTACAATAGTCAACCAATCATGGATCGAAAAAGTTTTTGATCAAATTTTGGAGGTCAATCATCCTTTATAAAATGATAACCAATAACTAGATAGAAGTACTAACCAATTTTGAATTATCCATACCAAATTTATTCAACATACTTAGTTTGAGAAATAAAAATACCATCTTCAGTAATCTACTTGCAATCCAAGAATGAATGACATCTCACCAAGAATTGACATCTGAAGTTATATCTGCAAACCTCTTAGACACCTCATCATCTCTACAAAAATATGATATCATCATCATACACAACTCTCATCAATTAATTACCTTCAACCTTGAAATAATGATTTCTATATGTATTACTTTTCTTGAAGTTCTACTATAATAAGTACCTATCCAATATTGCATAGTAAGTTCTAGGAGTTTAACTGAGTCCACAAAGAGCCTTCTTGAGCCCGCATACCATTTTTGGATCCTTTGTCAATTGAAAACCCTTTATTTGTTCAATGTAAAACTCTTCTTCAATTTCTCCATTCAAAAATGTTGAATTGACATATATTTGATATATCTTAAAGCTCTTGTAAGAAACAAATGCAAGAAACACCTCTCTAGCCTCCATTCTAGCTACCAGAGAAAAAGTCTCTTCAATGTCTATGCTTTCAACTTGTGAATACCCTTTACAAACTAGTCTTTCCTTATCTCTATTGACTTCTCCATGTTCATTCAGATTGTTATAGAATAAAAAATTTATTTCTATCACATTATTGTCTACCAGTTTAGGCACTAGTTACCATGTCTAATCCTTCTCAACCTAGTTCAACTCTTCTTTCATTTCTTTCTCTTCCTTCATCCTTACTAGCTTCCAAAAGGGTATTTGGCTCCATCTTAGATAAAAACATATATTCTCCTTTTCACTTACCCTTTGCAAGTCTTCTCATTTTTAATCCTTTTTCCTTATCTCCAATAATTTGATGCTCTGAAAAATTCATCTAAAAATACTTGTAGGTGTCTTAGGTGCTTCTCTTAGGTGAAACTTCATGAAAACTCAACAATGTAAGTTAGTTTCAAAGGGATGTGGGTCCCAATGAGCGTGGTAGAATGTGAGATGTGAAAATAAAATACTTAAAAATATATTTAAACACCAATTAATTGTAAATAACCAACATTATAGTTTCACAACTCCATGTATGAGCTGAAGTGAAATTCACCCATTCTTCACTTGATTTTCTCTTTTGATTTTCTTATGTGCTGAATGCTCTCATGTTCAACACAAAAATGGATGGATATGGCTCTAAATGGATTTTAAAATAATTATGTTATAATAGGACTAACTTTGGAATAATTTTGGCATAATAAGGATGCAATGAGAATGAATTGATTTATGTTGAGAGGGAAGGCTCCAATTTACCGAGTTGAAAGGTGATGAATGGATGGTTAGGATTGAATGGATAATGGAGGACTAAGATTAAATATGAGGACATGCATTGAATTGGATTAATTTCATTATGACATGTGGCAAGGCATTTAGAAGACCACTTATGATGTAAATGAAGGACTTTGAACCAAACAAATACACAAAAACTCACAAGAGACTCTTGAATGCAACATAACACATTCTAAGTGTTCTTTCCTAGACACTTGTCACTAGGCCAAATACACACCCTTACCATTTCCCAATGTCAATAAACATTGAATTATCAGACCTTATTATTTACTTTTGGCAATCCTCCAAGATATCTTCCTGAACTGGAAAAACCAAACCAAGCATCAACTAACAAACCCTCATTACCAAGGATTGCTCTTTGTCTTTTCATAGACATAACAACAATACATTACTAGCTTGAGTCTTTTACATACACAAAATAGGCCTAATAAAGAATTATTAAATGTATTTAGGGCCTTTAAATTCCATTCTTCCAATGATCAAACCAAAAACAAAACATTATAATATCGAACCCTCATTGAACTAGAGTTTCAAACTACCATATTGTAATTTGAAGATAAAAATCATCAATAACTTTGACAAATCAAATAATTAAGAAAATAGATTTTGTGAGATTTAAGATGACACTAAGAAAAATTTTTAATCCAATTTTCATCAAGATCCAAAGGTGGAGAGGCAAGTTATGAAGTTTTCCCCAAATACTAGTAACCCTAAGCAAGGTTCGGGACAATTTTCACCAAAAAGGCCATAAATTTTTAAACTCTTCAGGAAAATTGATCTAAATAATTGCATTTGAAAGGATAATTGAGAAATTTTATAAATTTCCCCCATGTGTGTAGGTCCTTAATATGCACTTATATGCCATGCAAATCTCATTTTCAGACTATGAAATTGGAAGGTGAAAGAAAATCCAGTCCTAACAATGCCCAAATTTCTATAACTTTCACAAAAATTGATGGAATTCAATGAGACCACATGGAAATGAAAGAGGATTCACATAAATAACTATTCCAACTAGTTTTAGATCCTTAAATGAAGATCAAAATCCATACAAACTTAAACAAAAGTTTGTAACATGAGGAAAACTTAGAAATAAAACACAAAAAAATGGTTTCCTTCTTCTCTATTCCATCTCCAACCCAAAATTTGAGTTTTGGTGGAATTTAGATACATTTTTAATCATATCAAATACCTAAACTAAACCACCAATCATTATTCTTAACAAGTACATCAATTTGACAACTATTTTTTACAATGTGACAAGATTGTGCAACTTTTAAAATTTATAATCAATTGACTTATAACTTTCTAAATTAGGTCAACGTGATCATAGATGGACTCAAAGGGCTCTATTAGGCTAAAAAAATACCTAAACAACCTAGAAACCAAAAATTGACTATAATTCTTGTGATGAGGCTCTTGATGACCCTGCATCAATTTGGAATGGGGAAGAGGGAAAGGTGTTCTCACATGTGTGAGAAACCTTAGAAGAAGGTGAGGGTGAAAAGTGGAGACATTTATGACAAAGTGGAATAGATATAAGAGGATAGATATGAAAAATGTATAAAAGAGAAACTAGTAGGGTGGTTATAGAGGTGATATATCATCTCCCATATGTGTGAGCACCAAATAAAATATTTGGTCACATATTGAGGTGGAAGAATGGGGAAGAGTGGGAAAGTAACATGTGTATGTCACTTTTGTGAGTGTGAATTTTAAATTAGAGGCAATTGGTCACATGTGAGAGATTGGATTTTTAATTAGAATAAATGGTAATGAGGTTAGGAATAAAGATGATTAGTTAATTAATCAAGAATTAATTTGTTGAACACACTTTGACTGTTGAGGGGTGAATTGGCATAAACCAAAATATAACTTGAGTAACCAACTATCTTCAATATTCACCACATAAAAAATTAAGAAAATAATGGAAAAAACTAACAACACATGAACACCAAGATTTTATACATGGAAAACCAAAACTGGAAAAAATCACAGTGAGAACTTTCCCACAAAGATAATTCACTAATGTATATAGTCTAATTACAAATAAAATAGAAGCTCACTTCTCTAGACTTATAACCAGAGACTCACTCCCAATGCAATAATGAATACAGATAGGAGCTCACTACCCTGGACTTGCAAATAAAGGCACACTACCAAAGTAGAAAGATATTGCAATAAACTTGTACAACCAAAACACACTATCCTACAGATAATGTATATACAACTCTCCACAATAGATAATGAGAAATTCTCTTAATAATGCAACTGATTTGCACAAGATTGTCAACCTCAGTAGCCCATTGTTACTGTCTTTTTTTTTCTACCACTAACACAATATACTAGCCTCATAAACTAAACTCTTCTCTTCTGAAACTCTACAAATAGATCTTCATTGGCTCACCTACTACTCACTGTCTTTTTAGACTTATATTTTTCCAAAGCACAAACTATACTTATATACAAGATAGATCATTGGAATTTACAACAAGGCTGGAAAATCCAAAAACATATTACAATTAAGTTACAAGTTGACTATAGCAATAGAAAAATGCAATAAGGTCTGATGCCAAAAGAATCTAGAGAAAAACATAGATTATACTTGATATGGACCCAACCAGATAAGAGATTTAAATATTAAATACATGGGTCAAACATAGAATGAACCCATCTGAAGATAAGATATACATATTCATTGCAATATCTAGACCAAAAACATGAGACATGATCCACTCCAAGAGAGAGAGGGACCACAAACACAATACACATAGCTCAATACTAGATTTGTAATTACTAGAAACAAATTCCATAGCCAACTAAAATGTGTAGTAACACATTTCCCAAAGACCACAATATTTTATAACTATATCCATACCTCCACATGCCACATTAGACACCATGCCACTTGCCAACAATCCATGTCAGAAGCCAACACAACACATTTCCAAACCAAACTACAAACTGATGATACCTACAACACTCAAAGACATTATTTTTAGATCACCAAGAATAATTTATGGATCACCAAGAAATAACACAACCAAGACCAAATCCTTAAAATAATTCAAATCACATATGCATATCTTCATCCTTGATTTTCAAAATAGAAACTGTTTAAAAATACAACTGAATAACTATCATCTTCAACTGCATAACTTTGTTACTAAACAATTGATATCCAGAGAAAACCATAAATTTTCGAAACTAAGAAAATAATTCTAAAGAACTTGCAAACATTATCCTCACAATCTCCAGAATACATATCTATCCTCCATTGTTCTGAATACACACTATTCTGTAGTACTGAATACACACCTATCTTCCATTGTTCTAAAGGTTTAGAAGCACTAACACGTTCATAACATAACCTTTCTTCTTTTTGAACCAATAAATATACTTGAACATGTCAACAACAAAAACTTCTAGATACAAGTGTAAGAGAAAACACCTCCAACACCTCCAGACCACATAGTGTTTGACATCAATGGAAATAGACAACCAAATATATATTTCCAACATAATTAAATAATTAGAATTTAGAAGAAATGGATAAATATTCTTAATGTTAAGTTTAATTAATTGGGAATAATTAAACTTTAGGAGGAATAGTTAGATATGTTCAATTAATTAAAATTAATTAAATATTAGAAGAATAAGGAAAATATAATTAGTTATACTAAAAAATGATAATAATTAATTAAATAAAATTTAATTAATTATAAGGTTTAGAAGAACAATTAGTTGACATGAATTTAATAAATTCACCAAGTTGAATTTGGGGTGTCTACAACAGGCTTGATAATCTTTGGCAAAACTCTCATTGCTTTAGTAGAATGCTGATGTTCATCATATTTCTAACATTAATATCTTCCACTCTCTTATGCCATAACAAACATTCACTTTTTTAACCAATAGAAAATTATTTCCTTTTTCATTTAGCTAATAAACATTATTGTTAGTCATTACTACTTTTGCATCTAGTCTTCTAGAATCTCCTTTTCTGATCTCACATCTAAATCTAGTGTGTCTAAGCCATGAAAAGAGAGTGGGGGTGGATGTAAATTTATTACTCAAGACTCACGGGAAACATTATGGAAATAGTGGGATGAGATGAATGGGCTACCAAATAAATGGTGGATTAGCTAACTACACATTGCACCTAGATTAGGTTTTCACAATGGTACTTTCTCATAGTGCCACCAAATTAGTTTTCACACATGGGTGCTAGTAAATTGAAAACTACTTAAGGAAAATCAATGAAATTTCTAGGATTGAGAAAGGATAGGCACATTCAAGCCTAATTGATTAGGGCCCTATATTATCACTCCTAAATATGGATCAATGGCCTATTATCTTACAACACCAAAAGGAGAGCCTTTTTCTGAGCCTATGAACATAGTCCATCTCAATTGGTTCTATGTCTAACACTTTTGGGTATCCCAATTTCTTAAAATTAAAATGTCAAAAGAAAATAATAAAAAAAAAAAAAAATCAAAAGTAAAGAGATTCCTTCATGTGCCTCGTGCTTAATGTTGTCTGAGATTCTTCTGAGTCTAGGAGGGTTCCATCAAATTTCTTTCAGTAAAAGGTATTGCCAGGGATAGTGTAGCAAGAGGAGTGGTAGATTAGGGTTTTATATTGGTTATTGGTGAGGTAGGGTGGGATGATATTGTCATGGAGGTAGGTATATATGTATTGATACTAGGAGGAGTTGAGACCAACAATGTCACAAACCATGTCAGACTTTGGAAGATCATATACCAAAACCATTAAATGCTTTGCAAGAAACTCACATTTGTGATTGTTCTCAAGAATTTCTATCAAGGAACCAATAGTTACCATGGCGCTTTGTTACTTTCTTGGGAGTTTTTCTCAAGTTAAATTTATATGAGCTATTTCTTTAGGTCTTCAACCATGTATCAACATTCAAAAAAATTGTCACTTTAATAGACATAAATAAATTTTTATCATTTAAATCATGTGCATCTTCATCTTCATCTTTAAATGAATGGATCTCTTTATAATAAAAGCATCTTTTAAGCTCATCTCTATCATCTTCTCTTTTATTTTTTTATCTCTTTTTTAATTATCTCTTCTTTTATTATCATCATCAAGCCTTTTATAGTTGTCTTCTTTATAAGTACATCTAGTAGCATAATGAGCAATTTTTCCACAATTGAAACATTTGGAAGGAAACTTACCTTTTTAATTTTCAGACCCTTTCTTTGATCTTCTCTCAATTTTTTCTCCCTCATCATCCAAATCATTGCTTGTTCAGTTATATCTTCAATCTTCTCACTAGCTTGCAATGTAGACACCTTCTTGACATTATCATCGAATTCCCACGTCTCAAACATAAAGATCACTCCATATATTTCATCCAATGTGTATGTATTCATGTCATGAACTTCCTCAATAGCATACAAATTAGGTCTATAGGATCTTGGTAGCCTTCTCATCACTTTTCTTGTAACCTCATTTTCATCCAAAGCTCCACCAATACCTCTGATTCCATTGAAAACTTGATTCACCTAGTGTAGATAACTCTCAATGTTCTCATTGTTATATATCCTCAATTTCTAAAACATGTACTTTAGGTTTTGCATCTTGACATGCTTAATTTTTCATCTCCTTCATAGATACTATTTAAATTCTCTTGCACTTCTTTTGAAGACTTATTGGGTGTGACCTTCAAAATTTCAAAATCACTTAAACCACTGATAATTGTATTTCTTTCCTTTCCATTGTTCTCATGCAACTTGATCTCATCTAGAGTGGAAGGAGCACCAGTTGGAGGAGTATATATATTCTTGACATCTTTCCATGTTCTATATGGCATAGAGTCCAAATAAGATTCCAATCACATCTTCCAGAAAGAATAGTTTGTGCTATCAAACTTTGGTAACTAATGACCACTTTCATGTGCCATCCCAAACCTTCCTAAAGTAATTAATCTTATCCTAGAGAGAAAGCTTTCTTTGATACCAATTATTGAATACACCACAATATTTGGGGGGGGGGGGAGGGGGGGACGAGAATTAGTCTTGAATGTAAGCTTAATCATTTTCAAACTTCTATCCACATTAATTTACTTTATTCATAAAAGAAAGATAATCCAATGAACATCAAACACATGAACAACACATTTTTACATAGCAAATTCAATATGGGAATAATCATGGTTAGAAAACACACTCACTTTGTGAATCATTGAATACAATTGTTTTAGGTTCACTGGTAAGCTACTATCTACTTTGGAAAGACTTGCAAGCCAATGTGCACAATCTTAGGGCAAGATACATTGGACTTTCAAGATGCAACTCATGAGCCTCAAATCTTATATATGGGGTGGGACTGAAGAAAGATATAGGAGGTGAGACTAAAGCATATACAGGAGCAATAGAAGGTGTAGGAAGGAGTCTAGGTCCACAATGAGGAAATGAAATATCTTTAGATTTGTTTAAGGCTGATATCTTTTCATGTTTAAATCTTTGATAGGATAGGAAAAGAATGTCTTGGGGTTTTAGTGGTTTGGGTGTATGAGGCCAAAATAAGTCATGGATGAAGTTTCTATGTCTTGCTAATGGCATGTAAAGACTATGATTGATTGAGATAATGCATCCTTTATGAGGGAAATTCAAATACTTATGTATGGTAGAAGGTATAACTTTCATGGAATTAAGCCAAGGTATCCTAACTTCACATGAAATTGATCAAAGGTAGGGAACAAAGATAACATCTAAGCACTCAGTACCAACTCAATGAGAAGGGTGATAGAACCCATGGTAGGAAAAGTAAAAACCATCATGCACACCTTAATCATATTGATGTAAATACCCTTTAGGGATTGGGCTTCTTTTATGTTTTTTTTGATCAAGCTTATAATTAGTTCTTATAATCAAGATTTCCACTATGGTATTGAATCAACACATATGCTCAAGGAGAACTAAAATTTCAGTTTTATGAATGGGAAATTGGCTATTATATCATCTATAGAACTTGGACTCTTTGACATGTAGAGTGAATTTTTTTTAATCTCGGTCTTATTTTCACAATTAAAATCTTTCAAATTTGAAAATGTTTTCCTTCTCTTCATTCTTATAAGACATAAGATATGAATTGGTTTTTAGTCATGCCCGTTTGTTTGCTGGAATTGACTTGGAATTAGAAAACAGGAATTTGTGAATTGGTACGGCCAATTCTCATTTTGGTCTAAAATGAGTATTCAACAAATTCCACCTTAGGACTTGGAATTAGAATTGAGGCATGGAATTGGAATTGGGAATTTAATTTTGTGTGTGGAAACCAATTCCCGTTTTCTAATCCAGATCAATTCCAGCAAACAAACAATTACTGCGATCTTACCTCTTCATGACTCACTAGATGACATTTATTGTCGGCATCTGATGCTCAGTTTGGGCCCAATGATTTCTCAAGGAAAACCCATTATCATGGATAATTTATGCTTTTTATTTCCTATCTCCCTACCATTGCCGTTGTCACTATTGATAACTTGCTTCTTGCATGAAGAAACTACTAAAAATAAATTTATTAAGAAATAAGCTCCCCCAATCTCCTTGCATATATCAATACTTTTTACGTCTTATCACCTTCATGTCATATCAGTATCCTGATCTTGTTCATGGAATTGAGTCAATCTCTAAGTCAGGTATTTCATGGTCTTATGGAATTTTCCATTGCTTTAGATTCCCCAATCTTTCGCCACCTCCAAGCTTGTGCTACCAAGTTGTTTTCATAAGCTTGCTCATTTCCTAAAGTTGAGGATATATTGATATTATGAAAAAATACATGGAGCCCACCTTCGACGATTCTGGTAGCCCATCAATCTCAAAAAAATGACTTCTCATCGCATTCTAAATTTGGTTGGTGATAGGTCACAAGGATCGACTTATTACTCTGCGTTGTTTATATCTTCATCATTTAGGTGTTTTGACATTCCTTTATTGAGCTCAAGTTTTTAGATGGCTACTTAGGATTGACCCTTGTTGTATTGTGCTTGGCTTCAATACAATTCCAAATATTAGGATTTGGAATTGGCATTGTGAATAAGGTTCTGGTCTGATAATTAACATCTAACCGTATCAGAGATTGTTGATCTATCATAATTCCCACGACCATATGTTTCTACAATTTTCTTTAAATTTCTTCATGTTATTTAAACTACTTTGATGCTTTAAAGTTGTATAGCTTCGGGGATATATCAATTTTTTTGAATCAATCCAAAGCCTCAATGTTCCCTTAAACCATATTATCTTTGTAAACTGCTTAACTCCATTTTGTCTTAATCAAGCCTATGCTCCATACCAAATCGGCATTTACCATGCTTTTGTTGTATCGCTTTCAAGGAGTTGATGTTTTCATAGCTCCTGGTTTTCATCATGTTATTCTCTTCATAATTCTGTTAGAAAGATAGATTAAATATGCATGTGCAGTCTGTTGGCACATACCAACTATAGGTTCACCTCCAAAAGCTTAGTCTTATCTCCAATCAACTGTTGTTAATGCTGCACCTAACCTGATGACCAACATTCATAATGTATTGATTATAAATTGAAGGTAACAATAATACAATCTCAGAACTCATGTTTGAGTTTCTCCTCCGATCCATGTTTGATCTACTTAACTACTACTCGTCCAGATATCACATTTGTAGTGAGTTTGGTCTCTAGGTTTATGTCAGAGCCTAAGGAAACACATTGGAATGCAACTAAAAGGATTCTCAGATATGTAAAAGGGACATTGAGCTATGGTCTCAAATTTCAGCATTCAGAGGATAGCAGATTGGTTGGCTATACAGATTCAGATTGGGTAGGTTTTGCTGATGATCGAAAGTCTACTTCTAGTTACGCTTTTAGCCTTGGTTCTGCAGTATTCTCTTGGAAGTCCAAGAAACAACCTACAGTATCACTTTCCACAGTAGAGGCAGAATACAAAGCTGCAACATCAGCAGCTTGTCAAACTGTATGGTTGAGAAGACTACTAGAAGACTTACACCACAGTCAGAGTGAACCTACCTTATTGTATTGTGACAACAAGAGTGCTATACAAATGACAAAGAATCCAGTATTTCATAGTAGAACCAAACACATTGAGATACAACATCACTATATCAAGGAATTGGTTCAACAAGGTTTGATCGAAATTGTGTACTGCAGTACAGAAGATCAGATTACAGATATCTTCACAAAGGCTCTAGCTCGTGAGAGGTTCTAGAAGCTCAGGGATCTACTTCATGTTCTTTCCAATGGTCATTATGGGGGAGAATGACAACAATAATGCCCATTTAGGGCCTACCTGTGCAGTCCTTATTGACTCCACAGTTTGATATTTATTATATGGTTGTATTTATTTATGTTTGTAGTTGATAGTTGCAACTCTTTATGATTGTAGCTGTATTATTGGTGAATATGGTTGAATCCCATAATATCACCTCCCTTCTAATTTTCTATATAATGGTTGCCTTGCCTCTCTTTTCTTAAGGCAATTTGTGGCTTTTACATATTTCTTGTTTTATGATCAGCAGATCATTGATTCAATTGCCTTCATCTGGTATCAGAGGCGAAGGTTTCTCAACTGTGGGAAGAGCTAAAATAGCCCAAGGGAGAATAAAGAAGCTATTTAAGTCATTCATGAAGCTATTGACTATTGCTACTAAAAAGAGTGCAACTAGAAGCAATTTTTTCTCTGTATAAAATTGTAGAAGATCAAAACTGCAGCCAATAGATAAGGAAGTGAAGAATGCCAAAGAATTTTGAAGGAGAAATGAGAATCTGTTAGGAAGGAGAATCAATTAGATTGTTGTTGTGGTTGTTAGATGTTGTTGATAAAAAGAACAAGCCACAGAGCGATTGTGGGAGTGAAGTTAAGAAGTGCATGTCTCTTGTTATGATTGAAGGAGTGCAGATCTATAATAGATCTGGAAAAAGTTGCAGTAGAGATCTCTGTCAGGAGGCTACTGTTCATAGAAAAGAATGCATAATGCATAAGTCACTACTAGCTTGTATTAGGAGAAAAAGAAAGAATTAAAACAAAGAACTAATTTAGTCAAAGATTTTTGGAGCAAAATTGCAGAAGGGTTAGAAACTGCTGTAGCAGTAAAAAAATTGCAAGTCAGCAACTAGTTGAAGATCATTTCAAGAGAGATAAAAAAGATCTCTACCATTTGTTAAAGTTTCCTTCATCACCACAGCTGTTAAGGCAGAGATTGTGAGGATATGAAAACTTAGAAATAGATTGCTGCCAGAAGTTGCTAGCAAATCAAATCACAGTTAATATGCAAAATTGTGGTTCTTTAGTTGCAGTTTGAAGGAAGAAAATCTGAAGTTGTTTAGGTCAACGGAGAGTTAATGATGAAGGTTCAACTGTAGCTGTAGCTATTCAAGGAAGCTCATTTATTGGAGAATTTAATACTTGTAGTGTTTATATCAGAGATGAGAAGATCTGTAAATGTTTGAGCAGTTCCAAAATATTCAACTATTGTTGGAGAAAGTAATTCAAGGAAAAGAGGTAAAATTGAAAATCCTCTATAGTATTGAGATGTAAATGGGCTTAAGTAATAGAATTGCATTTTTATGCGTACAAATAAGAAGAGATATTTTTGAATGCTGTAGCATTCTGTTTCTGAATTTGTGCAAGCAATGTATGAGGCCGATGGAGCCCACAAAAGCTAGGCTCCTTGAGCACTAGTAATGTGTCTCAATGAGAGGATGTTTATTGTACTTGAGTTATTGTAGGGGGAGCATGATTGGTTGTACCCAACACCCCAAAGTGTTTTGTCTTGTCATATTGATGAACCATGTAGGTGAAAAGGATTCCTATAGAAGTAGGAGTACAATGGATAGGTACCCATGTATCTTGGTGGATGGATCACTTTTTATATGGACTCAATGATTGATGCAAGTACAAAAGAAAAACACAAAAATTAGTGAAGAAAGGCCAGAGTGATGATCAAGAAGTGTGCGCATTATAAGTTAGTTTCCCCATCATGTGAGGTTTGTGGTAATCCAAAACCATTTGTGAAGTTTTTTGGTTAGCAGTAACCACTAGTATGTGCGGTTTGTGGTTAGCCGAAACCACTCAACTGCAAAGTTTATGGTCAACTATAAACCATTTGTGTGAAGAGTTTGTGGTCAGCAAGAAACCACTTGAGAAGAAGAATGGTTAGGGATAAGCCACAAAATCCCAAGGTGATTATGATGTGGGAAAGTCAGAAAAATGAAACAACACACTAAAGCCTAGTTAAGAAGAACTTGTATAGCTATTGTAAATGAGTATCTAATAAAGCTTTGAGCCTGGACTCATTTTTTATAAATTAAGGGGGAAATCTGAAAATAGTTAGCATAATTAATTTATGGGGGGATGTTAGAAAGATAAATTAAATATGCATGTGTAGTTTGTCGGTAAATACCAACTATAGGTTCACCTCCAAAAGCATAGTCTTATCTCCAACCAACTGTTGTTAATGTTGCACCTAACCTAATGGCCAACATTCATAATGTATTGATTATAAATTGAAGGTAACAATAATACAATCTCAAAACTCATGTTTGAATTTCTCCTCCGATCCATGTTTTAACAAATTCATGCTGTTAATTTACAATATCATTTTACATCATATGCATTCGAAAGGGTCATTGTTTTGCACTGTCCTTGGTTGATTGTTTGGTGGCATCAAATCATCATAATGATTGCTTTTAAAAATTGAAGTTTATCTCTACTCATTAGTTGATTTTGGCCTTTTGAGGGTTCAAGTATATAAAGCCCTCATGGATGTTTCTATTTCCAAGAATAATCCCCATTATCACTCATTTCCTCAACTTAACATTCACCCAAGCCCTATGTTGACTAATCAAAATATTTTTTAACAAATACTGTTTGGGTCTTATAATACCTTTTAGAATCCTATTTTTCTATTAAATTTGACCTAAAAATATTGGTCTTTGATTTGGTTTATCTTGGAAATGTTTGATCAACTTTTTTCTTTATATGTGGAATTGAGAATTACAGAAATTGGGTCTAACTTCAATCCTAGAAATCAGGTAGTCGATGGGATTAGGCTTTTCATTACTAGAATCTCAGGCCATAAGCCCATCAACATCTCTTTTATATTGGAAAATTTGAGTCCTCAACATGTATAAGGAGTCAAGCCAATATGTACACCTGAGAATTGATGTTTTACTATGTGCATGGAGATTGGGTCACTATGGTGTATGCACTGTAATACCCCAAAAATGGGCTATAGGTTCATTAACCTCTTATATCGACACATCGAATGAAATCAACATCGAAGTCCTAACCTAAGGCACATCTAAACATCATCAAATCCTAATTGATTATCCTAAATTTTGCATTGGGGAATATTCCTAGTAATATTCCTATTTATCCTAATTATCTTAATTTAATGATTATTTGGCGATAAATCCTATTTATCCTAAAGTTTGATTAATTGAATATTCTCAATATTTAATGAATTAGATTTAATACTACAACTTAATTATTTAATTGAATTTAATTATATTTATTCCTAATTATTATTATTTAAATTTGACAATAGATCAAAATTCCTATCATTAATTGATTAAATTCTTATTTAATTAATTAAAGCAAGTTGTCATATTTAATGATGTAATTGGAATAAAAGTTTGATTTAATAATTGATTAACCCATAAATCAATTGTTTTATTTTTAAAATCAGTTAAGTTGAGGATAAATCACTTTATTTATTTAATTCATGATTAATTGTGCACATCCAAAAAGCAGTTAAACTCTAAATCATAAAATCAATTCAAGTTGTTTTAAAAATAAACTCGACTCTCTTTTGAGTTAAAAGTTGATCTCAACTTCCGATTTAAATCAAAAAGCTATTTTTGCATGATTTTTTGTGAGTTAACTATCTTTAATTCCTTGTTGAATAAAAAATCAACTAGAGTGATTTATGAATTTTTCCATGCATCCCCAAAGCTCTGGATTTCTATAAAATCAAGGCTTTAGCTCCTCACAAACAATCTCATAATTTGCAAACTTATGTTGGTGAATTGGTATCTGAAGAATTGAAGCTTCTTTTGCAAATCAACAACTTTTGTGAGATCAATCTTGTTTTAGTTTCATATCATTTAGTATATAATTGTTAGATTAATTGCATTGCATATTAGTTTTTCATCTAGAATAGATTCATATCAATTTATTTTCATCTTATTGCATAGAAAATCTAAAAAAATAGATTAATTTGCATCTAATTCATATCTAGATTTTGCATTCAAATCCTTCGTTTAGGTGTCGTCAAGGTCACTGATCTCGGTCCAATATGAGAATACATACTTGCATCTACTAGAAGGCAGTAAATCGCCTAGTTAGATTAGTTTCCATTTCACTGCATGATTTTGGTTTCAGCTAACCTCTAATGTTTTATTGAAGTGTTGTGTCTACAACTAGGTACAAAATTCACACACATTTCTGGCGTCCACCGTGGGGCCCTAAAATAGGTTTCCATTCAATTTCTATCAATTTCTATCATCTTATCATTTTCTGTTCCAAGCTATGATTTTTAATTTCTATCTGTACAATTTTTGTCAAAAACTTGTATCAGAGGATACCCACTGTCATATGATAGTTTATTTGACCGAGGATCGTACTGTCAGAATCAAAGTGTCATTTGGAAGCTCTGTTGTCGTATGATTTGATACCCATTGTCGTATGAGTTTCTAGACTATTATCTGGGAGGTGACCCACTGTCGTACAAGTTTTAGTGCCAGGTTTCAATTGTTGTTTCACTTTTCCAGGCAGTTTTCTAGATTTATTTTTTTGATTTGGACTAATAGCTAACATTAACGATTGAAATTTGCTATTTTTGATTGATTTTTGCTGGTTTTGATTGGGAAAAGCGTAAAAATTGCTAAAAAAATAGGTAAGAATCTACTAAGCATGTTGCGAGGAATTCAGGTAATCTTCTCAGCTGATAACATTTCAATTTGGATTAAAAAGAACTCTTGCGTGTCAAGCTTGTGTGACCTTTATTGCTTTCATATCACATATTTCATTTTAGGCTATGAAAATGAACATAGATTTTCTTTTCAGCATCATTGTTACACATAGTAAATAGGTCCTATGAACACTATTCATGGTTCTTGAGAGAGTGGGTATCCAACGAAACTCTTCTCAATGAAGGAACCCTTGTAAGTAGGGAGGTTACTGAGAGAGTCTCACGTTCTACTATATTTGTGCATCTTCAACTTTTGATTGATACATTCTCTCTCTGAAGAGGTTGATAGATCATGAGTGGTTGACATCATAGATCTTTGTGAGATAATCTTGGTCTTAGTGTGTCAGATTAATTTGTCTGCTTTGTTTGGGTTAAAAGTGAAAAGGCTAGAGGACTATGCTCTACTCCCTTTTTGGGTAGTACCAGAAACTCAGATCCTTGAATCTGGAACCAGTCTCCGTGTGGTATATTTGTGAGTCACCTTTAGAGAGGGTTAACCATAGTGGAAATTCCCTTAATTGGGTCAACCACATTGAGGAAACCTCAAGTGGTAATAGCCATTTTCACTGTGGTAGTGACAACCTCTATAGAAATGTCCTTGTGGAAGAAATATTCACAGGTGTGGTCTCTTGTTAGGCTGTTAGATCTCCCTAGCAGATCCTGAAGATTAAGTTCTCGGACTGTGTCAAAACCCCGGTGCGCCTAGATTGGAGTTCACCCTCTTGAGATCACAAAAGTTGTAGAGTCAGACCATTACTAAAAACCCTAGTGAGGCCAAATTTTCATTTTCTAGGAATATGTGCATTATTGCAAAAGTTTTTGGAACATACACTATTAGCACTCCTAGAGATTAGTACAATTTAGTCACTTGATTGGTCATGCGCAGGGTTGCTTTGTCCCTTGTTCATTGTTTTCAGACATGCTTGAAATCACTTGTTTGCTATTTTTCTTGCTTGTTTATCTATCTGTTTACTAAGAATGAATCAATCCGCTACAATCTTCAAATCTGGACAGAGAATTTTGTGAACAATTTGAAACTAAAAATTTGAAAAATTGCAAATTTTGATGTCAAACACCTTTTTGGAGTCAACAGTCATTTTGTAAAGTTAGAAAGTCGTATGACTTTTGGCTATTGTCATTTAAGAACCCCCAGATTGTCGTATGGTATATGATACATTGTCGTACGAGTTTTGTTGCCAATCAATTCCAAAAGTCAAAATTCCTACAATCAATTATCATGCGAGTTTGACAACTGTCGTACGAGTTTTTCAATTGTCATTTCATGCTATACCCACTGTCGTATGAGCCTTTAGAAAGTCATTTGAGAAAATTTGAAAACTTGCCAGAAAGTTGTCAGAACTGTCAGAGACCCAGCTTTTCTAGCCTATTTCCAGAGTCTGTCAAGAAAATCACTATGTCAGGAATAGAGCAACAACTACTGAGAATCCAATCATTTTCCTAAAGTGGCCTTTGGAATCCGATTTAGCCTTCTATTTAATTGATTTGAGTCTTTACCATCTTGTGTCAAAACCTTGTCATAACTATCAATCTTCAATCAACCATCAAAATGGCTAAGTGTTGTGAACTCGTGTCTGCTATCTTTTGGGAATTTACCCATACATCTAGGGCACAGTCTACTTCATCTACATCTAATCCAAGCTTCAATCAATCAAACCTTGACAAGGTTGCATCATTTGATCTTCTTGAATCAATTCGTTCTTTAGTTGTCTTCATCTTGTTCTTTTGTTTCACCCAAGGTTAATGGTGGAAACTAGAGCTTCCACTCACAAGAAATCTTGAGAAGCATCCCATACCTTACCTATAACCACTGCTAGGGGTCCAACTCTTGAGAAACTCTACAATTTTGGTCTTTACGAAGATGATGGTCTTGGCAACTTTCGATTGAAATCTGGTTACATTCCTCCTTCATCAACTCACGGGGGTAATCAACAAACTCCTCATCAATCTATCCTAGGGAAAAATCCTACCATGTCTCAAGTAGGGACAAACTTTGGCTCTCAAAGAGCTCAATCTCAACATGGTGCAGATCAAGAACCCACACCTAAATAAATTGCTCAATATCAAAATGATGATAACTTCAAAAGAATGATGAAGCATTTTTTGAAAGAAGATAGAGAAGCATACTTTTTACAATTAGCTCATCAAGGAGCTAAACTTCCTCCCAACTTTAATGTTGAGGATATCATTATGCATGAGGAAGAAAATCCACTCACAGCTATGATGAAATAGATGCATGCCATGCAAATCAAACTTAATAACCTTGAGAAAGAAAAGGAACCCAAGGAGTTCTCCGTGGAGGCCCTATGTCCTTTTCCATTTGACAAAGACTTGTACTTGCCACCATTCCCAAAAAGAGTGGAGATGCCAAAATATGATAAGTATGATGGACACTCTGATCCTCAAGATCATGTTAGAGAATTCTGTACACAATCTATGGAGTTCATGCACAAACCAACCTATCTGATGCATCTCTTTCCTCGATCTTTGGGAGGAAAAGCCATTCATTGGTTCTCTAGATTGCCTTCTACTATCAAAACTTTTGAGGAGTTGATCAAATTGTTCTATTAGCAATACTCCTACAACATTCAACATCTAGTCACCATGATTGATATCTGCAATCTCAAGCAATATCCAGGAGAACCATTCCTAACATTTCTCAAGAGATGGAGGAAGAAATTCTCTCTATATGCTAGGCCTATCCCAAAAATTGAGAAACTGGAAATCTTCATCAATAATCTTGTCCCAGAGATCAACTACCCCTTACAAATGCAAGATCATACATCTTTTGATAAGATGGTAGACAATGTGATCAAAATTGAAAAGGTACTTGTGAAAAAATGAGACATCACACTTCAAAAGGACAAGTATGAATCAGGGTCCAGTTCTAAAGACAAGAACAAAAACTGGAACAAGAATAAAGGCATTGTCACAGATGGTGTTGTTGATTTTATCCATGCCCCATCAAAGGAACTAGCTTTCAATCTAACTATTGGCACCCAAGCCATCAAAGCTTTAGAGAAAAAGGTGTCTGAATCATCTCAAAAGAAGCCAGAATACAAATCTTGGTCTGCTAATAATAAATGAAAGTTCACTCCTTTGAGAGAATCTTTAGAATCAGCTATGAGAACTCTGCTGGCTAATAAAATCATCTCTTTGCCTGAGATCTGACGATCTGATCTTGATCCTAAACCAAAATGGTGGAGAGAGAATGAATTCTGTGATTTCCATCAGGGTAAAGGTCACAAAACCAATAATTGCTTACGCTTGAAACATACTATTCAAGATCTGATTGATAAGGGAGACATCACGATTGACAATCATAAGAGTAATAATGATCATACAACATTCACTGAACCATTTCCAAAACATGGTCAAGAAGTTTCATCTTCTCAGCCTAATATGGGGGCAAAAGTCAATTATGCTTACCTTGGAAATAATGCTGTTATCAATATGGTTGAACCTTGTCGCTCTGAGCATTGCAATGTCATCACAATTGTGTGAAGAGATAGAGATCATACTTGAGCTAAAGCAGTAACTCAATCACAAGCTCAGGCGCATCTGAACGGACACATCCCAGATTCATCAAATGTCCCTAAGATGCCCTTCAATCTTTCTTCCGTTTCCAAATAGAAGACTGCTTCTAAATCTTCCAATCCTAAAGATACAAGGCCAACATCTTATAGCATTATTCAACAACTCCAACACACTAATGCAAAAATCTCCATGTTTGAGTTGCTTCGGATATCTCCCGCTCATAGAGCTATTCTAGACGAAGCTTTGCTTGGATCCAATGTTCTTGATGACCTTGATTTAGACAGGTTCCAGACTATGGTTGGACATCTTACGTCTCCATAGTATATATCCTTTTCAGAGGAAGATGAAAAAGCCTTGAGTCAACCGCATAACCAACCCTTGCACATAGAAGTCTTGATCTAGAACCATAGAGTCAAACATGTGTTGATAGATGGGGGCGCTGGCCTAAACATTTGTTCTTACAGCTTGGTTACACAATTGGGATTTTCAGAATTGTCTATTGATCCTAGAAAGAAAATAACTATAAAAGCCTATGATGAACAAGAAAGATCTTCTAAAGGCACCATTCTCTTACCTATTAGAGTAGGTCCAATTATCAGGGATACTACATGTCAAGTTCTTGATCTACCTTTGTCTTACAACATTCTTCTAGGGAGACCATGGATACATGAGATGAAGGCTATTCCTTCTACATTTCACCAATGCTTGAAATTTCCTTATGAAGGAGTAGAAGTCACTATTCTAGCAGACATATCCACCACATGCAATACATTGAAGGAAAGTGCAAATAAACTTGTGCCTAATAACAAAGAATCTTCCATTGAGCCAACTAAAGAAGCATCCACATCTAAAATGGAAGACATTGCAAAAGAGGTCAATATCAAAGAAAATGGTATGGGAGAATATACTATAGAGCCAGTCTTATCTTTGACATCTCTCCCTATCTCTCCTAAGTCTTATGGAAAATCTTTAAAATAGTCCAAACCAGACTCTAAAGAACCTCTCGAGGCATATAAAAAGAATTTTGTAGCAGAACAAGTCTCCAAGCAAGAGTTTGAAGAGGATGAAGCTATGCTTGCATGGCCAGACAAAGATGAACCTGAATCTTAAGTTGTTCAAACTAGTGACTCTACAGTATCTAAAATCCCTTCTAAGGCATATGGTCTAGGAGATAAAATGATAGCTAAAATGGGATATTCAGGTAAAGGACCTCTAGGAGTCAAAGGAGAAGGTCTTATAACACCTATTTCACATATTGGTAGGGTAAACAAAGATATTGGTGGCTTAGGCTTTAAAAAGAAACCCTTCCACCTCAAAGGTAATTGCTCCCATGTCATAGAGAGGATTGCACCAGGGGAACCCCTTCTTAAGAAGGAAGAAATTGAACCATCAAATAGTGATTCAGACAGCTCAGAACTTGTTCCTTATGAGAATTTGCCTAAAGAAATAAAAAACCTTCTTGATGTTGAAGATGATCCAATCAAAAGAATTAATGTAGTAGAAATATAAGAACCTACTATCAATCAAGAGGTAGTTGCAACACAAGAACCAACTAATCTTGAAGACAATCAAATAGACAAAGAGGAAGGCGATAGTTATTCTGAGACAGATTCTCATGAGTATGAATTCAAATCAGAATCTGAGGGCAACCCTTCTTGGGGTATTCATCTTGACTTTACTCATGTTCTTAGATTTCCTAGAGGCATAGATGAAGAATCTAATGAATATGAATGGGGAGCCATTCCAGAAGAAGATGAGCTTATTACCGAGAAACATGTTGATGATATTGACCAATATGCACCTAAACCCAATGTAAGTCTAGAGCGAAATGATGAACTTATCGAATTTGATTCACCGATGGCTGAATTGGACCTGCATAATGACATTGAGCCTATTCACAAATTGAATGTCTTAAGTTGTAATATCACCTTTGAAATCGAGCATCAGGTTATCACCAATGATGACAGATCCATATCCGTAAACACTATCTCCCAATCTTTCCCCATTTTGACTATCCAAGATCCTGAACTTCTTGATCAAACCTCCACAAATCCAAGCCATGGTATTTATACCTTCCCAAATGACTATGCCCTTGCTTGCTACCTCAATGTAGTTGAGCCTATGAGGACTTCCATCAGTGAATTGAGCATTAGCATGACGGAGTTAGACATCAAGTATCTTAGTCAGAAAAATAAGAATAAGAATAAAAATAAAAGGAGTTCTGAGGGTGAAAACCACTTTATGGCAGTCTTAGAACCTACAAAAGTAAAAATAAAAGATGTATCCGAAGGTGAAAACCTCTCTGAGGTGCCTAAGGATGAGATATTTGATGTCCTTCCAAGTCATTTATAGGACAGATCTCCAATTCTAATTGAGCCCACTCAATCTATCAACTTGGGAACAACAGAAGAACCGCAGTTGATCCATGTAGCCCAATCTTTATTAGAAGAAGAGAAGCAAAAATTTACTACATTCCTAACAGAAAAGAAGATCAACTTTGCATGGAAATATTCAGATATGCCAGGGTTGGATCCTAATCTTATAATGCATCATTTATCTATAGCTCTAAATGTCAAACATGTTAAGCAAAAATTGAGAAAGATGCATCCTCATGTTGCACTCTTGGTAAAAGTTGAATTAGAGAAGCTCCTAAAAGCCATATTCATTCGAGTCATTGATTATGCAGAGTGGATCTTTAATATTGTACCTATTTCAAAACCAGATAAATCAACCAGAGTGTGCACATACTTTAGAGATGTAAACAGAGCATGCCCTAAGGATGATTTTCCATTACCTAACATTGATATGATAGTGGACATGACTGTGGGCTTTGAGATGTATTCTTTAATGGATGGTTTTTTTGGGTATAATCAAATAAAAATTTCTCCAGAGGATCAAGAGAAAACTACTTTCACATGTGCATGGGGCACCTTCTGTTGGAATGTCATGCCATTTGGGCTTAAAAATGCTGGTGCTACATATCAAAGAGCCATGACATCTATTTTTCATGACATGATGCATAGGACTATCGAAGATTATGTTGATGATACTTGAGCAACATCTATGATTTGAGCTGAACATCTAAATGACTTGAGCAAGATACTAGACAGAATGGAAAAAATTAGTCTTAGACTAAATCCTAAGAAGTGTGCTTTTGGTGTCACTTCTGGAAAGCTCTTAGGATACATAGTTTCAAAGAAGGGCATTGAAGTTGATCCAGCTAAAGTAAAGGCTGTCATGGAAATGCAACCCCCAAAGAATATTAGTCAAATGAGGACATTGCAAGGAAGAGTTCAATATATCAGAAGATTTATATCATAGTTAGCAGACATATCACAACCTTTTACAAAGACATTACATAAAGGTGTGACGTTTTCTTGGAATGAAGAATGTGAGAACAACTTTAACCATATCAAGAAGTATCTATCAAATCCTCCTATCTTGATGCCTCCCATTCCAGGGAAGCCTTTGATCTTATGTGTCTCCACTACAGATACATCACTGGGGCATTGCTAGCACACCATGGTGAGAAAAAAAAGGAAAGAGCTATATACTATATCAGTAGAACATTGGTTGCATATGAGAAGAACTATTCAATGATTGAGAAAGATTGCCTAGCTATGATCTTTGCATCATAGAAACTGAGACATTATATGTTATCTCATACCACACATTTGGTAGCCAATATTGATCCACTCAAGTACCTACTAAGCAAAGCTGCCCTCACAGGTAGATTAGCTAAATGCGTCATGCTCTTAAGTGAATTTGACATTGAATATGTGGAAAGAAAAGCTATTAAAGGATAGGTTGTTGCTGATCAATTAGCAGTTGCACCTATGATTGATGATACACCAATGGAAATGGAATTTCTAGATTCCTCTATCATGACTCTTTCTTCTAGAGAATGGCAGTTATTCTTTGATGGCTCCTGTACACAGAATGGATCAGGAGCGGGCATATTTTTCATAACTCCTCAAGGATACTCCATACCTAAAGCATTTAGATTAAAGTTCCCTTGCACAAACAATATTTTTGAATACGAAGCCCTTTTGAATGGGATGAAACTAGCAATTGAATTGAGGGTAATAGAGTTACACATTCATGGAGACTCACAACTTGTTATCCATCAAGTCAATGATGTGTACCAAACTAAAGATGAAAAGCTCATTTCTTACAAGAGAATGGTAGATGATCTAAAGAAGTATTTCATATCTATCACATTTGAGTAAATACCTAGAACGGAGAATAAGGCTACCAATGCAATGGCAACATTATCTACTTTATTACAGCAACCTGAACATGAGCTATGCTATGAGTTCCTAGTGGAAGCACTATCTTATCCTGCATATGATTCCCCTGAAACCCGCATGATCTGCACTGTTTTTGGTCATGATTCATCTAGATACAAAAACCTATTTCCTATCTCCAAGACCAAATCATTCCCGATACCTTCAACCGCCATGAAAAGAGATACCTTATCCGTAATGCCTCCCGATATGTCATCATTGGTCACGATCTATACAAATGAGGTCTAGATGGTACACTACTTAGATGTTTAAAATGGGAAGAGTCTCAATGTGCATTAGAGGAAGTCCATGATGGTATTTGTGGGTCACACTTGAACGGTTTAACACTAGCTCGAAAACTTATTAGGGCTGGGTACTATTGGCCTGAAATGGAGAAAGAGTCTATCAAGTTTGCTAAGAACTGTCAAAAGTGTCAAGTGCATGGAAACTTAATGCATACTCCAAGGAGAGATCTAATTCCCTTTACTACACTATGGCCTTTTCACCAATGGGCATTTGATCTTATAGGAGGTATACATCCTCATTCTTCTAATGGACATACCCATATAATCACAGCTACAAATTATTTTACAAAATGGGTAGAAGAAGTCCCTTTGACACAAGCAACTGGAAAACAAATATCTATGTTCATCTTGAACTATATCATATGCAGATATGGGATACCTCATTCCATAATCATGGATAATGGTGGACAATTTAAGAATAAAGACTTGGATGATTTATGTGCCAAATTCAAGATTACACAACATTGGTCATCTATCTACTATCCTCAAGGGAATGGACAAACATAAGCTTCTAACAAGAATCTATTGAAAATCTTGCACCATACAGTTAATAAAACAGGAAGAGACTGGCATCTCATGATCAATCCACCTCTCTGGGCCTATAGAACAAGCAGCAGAATGCCCACTGGGGCTACGCCATTCACTTTAGTTTATGGGTTTGAAGCAGAATTACCTATTGAGGTTGAAATACCATCACTAAGAATCAAAATGCATGGTCTAGTAACTGATGATGACTACATAGTGTCTAGGTTGCAAGAACTTGAAGTACTAGATGAGCGTAGATAAGCATCGTATGATCATCTTAGAGTATATCAGAAGAGAATGTCTAGAGGTTACAACAAGAAAGTCAGACACAGAGAATTTCAGGTTGGTGATCTAGTCTTGAGAGAGAATCCTAAAAATCAATCACATCGAGAATGCAAGGGGAAGTTTGAACCCAACTAGCTGGGTCCCTTTGTAATCACTGCTACTTTTGGCTTTGGTGCCTATCAACTCTCAACGACTGAAGGAGAATAGCTCCAAGAACCAATCAACGTTCTCCATCTGAAGAAATTATATGCCTAAGGCATTCAGTGTATGGTAAAATGTCCTGAAAAAATCTTAAAAATCTGAAGAAGTCCTAAAAAAATAAACATCTTGGTGAAAACCTAGCAATAGGCACCTTGATGATTCACAAAAAAAGTAAAAAATATCAAAAGTACAAAAAAAAATTGAAAAAATAAAAAATACAAAAAAATGAGAAAAAAAAAGTGCCTTGGTGAAAACCTGGAAACAAGCGCCTTGGTAGCAAAAATAGAATCTCTGCCAAGATGGTGAAAACTCAAAAAATGGGTGCCACTTGTTTCAAAACACTCCATCTATCAGCGCAATCTTGGTCTTTCCTAGCTTTTAGTCTTGCTTTAGTTTGTACATATCTCCCAGTTTGTTTCTGCATTCTTGTTTTCAATAAGTCGATCTGTACACCAATCTGCTCAAACATTTGTATCTTATCAATGCTTAAAATTTGGGGGCAATCAAAGTCATATCCTATGGTCACCAATATATCAAAGACATGTCATATCTAGTCAAGGTCCTTTGAAGCTTCATCTGAGTCAGTGAGTTAGTCTTGTCTCTAGAAAGGATTTTGCATCTACAATAACGCAATCAAACATCAAACACAAATTGAAAACAATCTATGCTTTTACATGCTTTTATCTCCTTGTATGCTTACTGATTCGCATTGAGATTTCTACATATTGTGTCCTTTCGAGCTCCTCGATGATGTCCTTTACAAGATTTAGAGAGTAATGACTAGGGGGCATAATCTTTTCTTTGTTTTCTTCTTGTATGTGAAAATCTAATAACTTTGGAAATTCTGGATTGAAATGGTGTTTGATTGTAAGAGCCTCTATCTCGAATTGGATGGCCATGCGTACCTCGACCATTGATACCCAGAAAATTCAAGGAAGTTTGATCTAACTATTGTCTTTTTGAGTGAGTTCTTTCTCCTACTGTGAAATACGATCTTACCTAAGGATGTGAACGATAAAGGTTCACTACAGGTAATTCACATTAGATTTAGAATAATCTCTTGATTGCTTGATGTGTTTGCACCACAAGGTGTATTCTGGTCATCACAATGTTTATGTTCTGATGCTTATATAAATTTCTATATCAAAATGGACATGATATTCAGGTCATCTTGGTGTTTGTGCCTTGGTGCTTATATCTAATCTGACATTCTGAAAACAAAATCAATATTCATATATCCATGGTTTCCTAATCAATGGATTATGTATTGATTCCTGCATATACAAATCGATATTCATATGTCTATGGTTTCATAACTAGTGGGCATTGTATTGATTTATCCGGTTACCTACAAATTCAATGATGAGAATGACCGACACATGATCAGTGACTAGGTTCTAGGTCTTTGGTTGCATTTCATTTTGCATGTCTCTTTGCATTTTGCATGTTTGCATGATCTCACAATGGTTGGCTAATCTTCAATGCTTAAACGATTCTTCAAATCGCATCTTCAAATCTAACAAGAGTTGAATCTTACACGAAGGTCCATCCAACGAAACAACAAGTAGAATCCTTTTTCGGGATCAAAATTGAAATCTAAGATCATTTATTTTATTAACTACTTGCATAATCAACCTTCTATCATCACAGAAATCCAGAATTCAACTTAACTGATTATCTTACATCAAACTATTGAAATTTCAACTTGGTCAACCATGGTCAACTCATGGTCAAACCTAGTCAAGATTGGTCTCCAAGACCTCCAAATGATGCAGAATGCGTTCCCGGACGTGTATAACCACTTCTCAAATCAATTAACTTGCTTCTAAACTATCAACACTGACTTTTCTTGTCATATTTCAATTTTAATTCTGAAGGGGGCATGGTATTACACATCATTCAAAGTCTGTAATCTAATTTTAAAATCATATCTTTCCTTAGTAATCAAGACAACAACCACGTCTAGTTGCTGATTCATCAAAAATACCTCATTGCTTGGGGCAAATCAATCATCGCTCAGGGCATATCAGATTCATCAAGATCCATATCAATCTGGTATTCTCTTAATCTTGTAAATTGTATCAATTTTTCGTAACCAATGGTTCATTAGTGTTATTTCTTTGGTTCTTCATAACTAAAGGGTTTAGATGTGATACCAATGTGATTCTTATCAACAATCGGGTCTGGAATCGGTCACTCACTTGTTCACAATCATAAGGTTTAGAATCAAGCGTTTTGACACTTTTTTGCAATCATTGGTTCATTGCTGTTATAGTTAACATTATCTTTGGTCATTCGGGACCTATTATCTTCATATCAAACTTCAATCAGTTTCTGTCTCATATCAATTTCAATTTCAAACATCAGTTTCAGCATCATACACAGACTGTCTTTGAACCACTGCGCTTCGTACAACAATTCAAAGAGGGGAAAAATGTAATACCCCAAAAATGGGCTATAGGTTCATTAACCTCTTATATCGACACATCGAATGAAATCAACATCGAAGTCCTAACCTAAGGCACATCTAAACATCATTGAATCCTAATTGATTATCCTAAATTCTGCATCGGGGAATATTCCTAGTAATATTCCTATTTATCCTATTTATCTTAATTTAATGATTATTTGACGATAAATTCTATTTATCCTAAAGTTTGATTAATTGAATATTCTCAATATTTAATGAATTAGATTTAATACTGCCACTTAATTATTTAATTGAATTTAATTATATTTATTCCTAATTATTATTATTTAAATTTGACAATAGATCAAAATTCCTATCATTAATTGATTAAATTCTTATTTAATTAATTAAAGCAAGTTGTCATATTTAATGATGCAATTGGAATAAAAGTTTGATTTAATAATTGATTAACCCATAAATCAATTGTTTTATTTTTAAAATTAGTTAAGTTGAGGATAAATCACTTTATTTATTTATTTAATTCACGATTAATTGTGCACATCCAAAAAGTAGTTAAACTCTAAATCAGAAAATCAATTCAAGTTGTTTTAAAAATAAACTCAACTCTCTTTTGAGTTAAAAGTTGATCTGAACTTCTGATTTAAATCAAAAAGTTGTTTTTGCATGATTTTTTGTGAGTTAACTATCTTTAATTCCTTGTTGACTCAAAAATCAACTAGAGTGATTTATGAATTTTTCCATGCATCCCCAAAGCCCTAGATTTCTATAAAATCAAGGCTTCAGCTCCTCACAAACAATCTCATAATTTGCAAACTTATGCTGGCGAATTGGTATCTAAAGAATTGAAGCTTTCTTTGAGAATCAACAACTTTTGTGAGATCAATCTTGTTTTAGTTTCATATCATTTAGTATATCATTGTTAGATTAATTGCATTGCATATCATTTTTTCATCTAGAATAGATTCATATCAGTTTATTTTCATCTTATTGCATAGAAAATCCAAAAAAATAGATTAATTTGCATCTAATTCATATCTAGAGTTTGCATTCAAATCCTTCGTTTAAGTGTCGTCAAGGTCATTGATCTCAGTCCAATCTGAGAATACATACTCGCATCTACTAGAAGGCAGTAAATCACCTGGTTAGATTAGTTTCTATTTCACTGCACGATTTTGGTTTCAGCTAACCTCTAATATTTTACTGAAGTGTTGTGTCTACAGCTAGGTACAAAATTCACACACACATGCACAATCAGGCTTTATTCAATACTTATAATCGACCTTACATTCTTTTAAAATATTGATACTTTTAGGATCTTTAGGCATCAAATATGTAGACATCTGGTGCTTCGAAAATCATGCGACTTAAATTTCACCACCATGCAAGTCAGTAACAACTTCTTGTTCAATCATGCGATCCAATCAAGATTAGTTTGCATTAACAGTTATTTTTAAGCAGTTGTAATTTGCAAAAGAATTCCTATGCGTAGGTAGTATTTACATAGCTCTGTGATTTCAAACTGCTGTTACAAGTAGTTAACCAACCGTAGATTTACATGTTTGCAATTGATCAAATAATGCATGTAATATATGCTTAAGTAATGCATAGACTCCATATGGATAATTTTAGAGGCTATAACCTCTATAAAAACTACCTGATGTAACCTTAAAAATGGCCTGCAATATGTATTCACTGGTGGAAGATCAATAAAGATTTATTTTTGTGTGTTCATTAAATGCTCTATTTTCCCTATTTTTCAAAATTCTATAAATGGTGTTAGAGTGTCAAAATGATTCTGGACATCAAGGATATCATCCTCTACTTCTAAGGTATTTTCATACATTTTTTTGAGGAGAAATACAAACACAACTCATTAATGCTTCATCTCTAGAGGGAACATTATTGAAATGAATAGGAGGGGAAGTGTCATTTACGTAATTAGGAAATATATCACCCTCTTCCTCCACAATATCATCCTCTTGCACCAAGGGACTCTCATGGGAGGGATGCATATCAAGAGAATAATCTACACCATCCTCCAATAGCTCATCCCAAAGAGGGAGATCATTGAGAGAAGTGTGAAAAGTATGTTCTTGCATCAATATGTCTTCATGAGAGGGAGAAAAGCTTTGGGAGAGGAATCATTGAAATATTTGAAGCGGATTGTTGTATACCCTAAATTCTTCTATCACATTAGTCAACTTTTGACAAAAATGATAGTTTAGGAGGTTGAGAGGAAGGCTTAGTAAATTAAAAATAAAATAATATTTACGTTCACATAAGGATGAGCCAAAATGTAAATCTTGATTGCCCTTTATTGTGGTTAGATGGGCTGGTCTTTGTCCCACTTGGTAAGAACTATGGTTAGTTCCTTTGGTCTATTTGGTGGCGCATCACAACTATTTTTTGATCCTTTATTGCCCTATCTTTCAATGCTTTTTGTACAAGGTTTCGGGTCCTTTCAAAACTTACTTTACTTAATCAAAACTATTCTACATAATAATTGGTTCATTTATTTGCACTAACATAAGTTTATTAAAAATTATATAAGCAACTCTTTGGAAATATAAATTATTGATTATTTATTTTTCAAAGAGAATAACTTTAGTGTAAGATTATAGAAATAATCTTTTGGAAATCCAAATTTCCCCCCCCCCCCCCCTCCCCCATAACCATCTCATCAGTTAGTTGTCATGGGCAGAGAGACAACTATTTGAAACTTGAAACTATTTCTTTGTCCATTTGAAAATCCAAATTTCCCTATTCTTCTCTACGAAAAGCACAAAAACAAACAATTTTTTTTTGAGGGAGGGTAACCATCTCGTCACTTAGTTGCCATGGGACATAAGTTTATGTTAACATTGTAGAATCAAATCCTTTGAAATCTTGGCTGTAACCTTTGGATGGCCAGATAGGACACTCTTTGAAAATTGAAACTATTGCTCTTACATAATATTTCTCTTACCTATCACTCTTAAATATTGAATTACTTATTGTCCATAGAACATAAGTTCAATGGAAAATTATAGAAACAACTTCTTGACAATCCATTTATTTTCTCTATCTACGAACTACCTATTTTGAATAATTTTTATCTATTCATTCAACTATTTATTTGTTCCATCTATCTACTTGCTCTATATGTCCTCTATCACATGGCATTCACTTGTTTGAATGGCCTAAGAGGTGAAGAATTGTGGTTTGGGACAAGAGGGTGTGTTAGAGATTTTATGTTGTAGTGCTATGAAAATGAAAAACTTTCAATGAATGAAGGAGAGGGAATACCTTTCAATTTTGAGTTATTTTTTCCTCCTTTTTGACATTACAATGATTTTTTTTAATCATTTCCCCTCTACATTTTTTTTAACCATAGTGCCTACATTGGTTCCTGCGTGAGTGTAGTGAAGAAGATAACATAGAGGAGGCAAGTAGCGGAATTGTGTCAACAAGATAGAAGTCAACAAAGGCAGGAGAGAAAAATCTTGAATTACTTCCTCTCACCTTGATAAAAGGGGTTTATCATTAATGATTGTGATGGTTAAAAATAGCAGTGACCTTAAGTAATAAATTACTTTTGTTTTACAGAGGTTGTTGGGGGTGGAAAGAGCATCTTACTTCTGATTGCTTTCAATGTCATTGAACAACAGAGGGAGCAATGAAACTTGTATTTACCTTTCAGTTTTTCTTGATTGAAATAGAGAAAAAGAAATGGAGAGAACCTTAGAATAATTTAATGTACATCTTTGATTGACCAAGGAAATTAATCATATTTTTGACAGAGCCCAAAATATACATATGAATTGATATAGTTTTGAAAGAAGATAAACAACATATATTGTGTATCTGCAAGATTTTCTTCTGTAATCTTCACTGATCAATGTTTTATTTTACCATAATGGTTAAAAATGCAATTGATCTCATTGAATAAGTGACAAAATAATTTTGTTCTCTATTTTACTTTTCACTATTGGTAAAGAGCAAGAGAACGTGACAGGTGGCTAATTTTTTAAATGAGGTGATGTTTTTATTTATGATGGGTTACTATGAAATACAGATCTTTTTATCCTTTAAATATCGATTGATGTAATAATGACGCATCTCGTCTTACACGTTTCTAACCGTGTATGAAAAAGGGTCTGTGATAAAATAGTTTTCCATATTTAATAAAATAGGACTGTATTTTCACTTTTAATTTATTAAATATACAAAAGTTTCATAGACATCTCTCACCCTAGTGTGGGGAACGCCCCTCTTATAACAATTCAATCGATCAGATTTAATTTTTATATACCTATATTATTCCTCTTTGAAATTATTCAATGCGACAAAAGGTAGTTGGATTTAATTTTTTTTTTTTTTTGGTCATTAATGCTGTGCAACATTGGAAACATGATAAAAGTATGAAAATCCCTGGCATTATTGATATTTTCATCGGAAAAAGAGAGTGATTTTATTAAATAATGGCCTTCACATTATAATTTCCAATGCATTTCCCTCCTTTTCTTAAGCCGTTCTTTGCTTGTTTTTCAATTGTATTACAGGCAAGCAGAAGCATATATAGATATCACTGTCACATCACTGGTTATGCGTTGATTCACAATGGATACCGCGAAAATGAACAAGAATGATCACAAAAAGCTCGAAACTCTTGATTTGTTTGGAATCAGCACATTAAAATCACCAGGTTATTTACACGCAGGGACTAAGAGAAGATGCCCTGATAATTTTATGGCTTCTCCTTCTTACAAGATTGTAAAATCAATCAAATTCAATGAAGAAGAAATGGTGTCATTAGATCTTCAACTGGGTTTGTCCACATCAAAATCTCTTGTTCAGAAGAATGTCATGGAGAATAAGAGTAGAGAAGATTCTGCTGCCCTGAAGAATAAAGAAGTTTCTGCAACGGTGAAGAATCTCTTAAATAGTATGAGCACACGAGTTTCTGCTGTTCTCAATAAAGTCAAGGAGAATAAAGAAGTTTCTGCAGCCATGAAGAATGTCAAGGAGAAAAAAGAAGTTTGTGCAGGTATGAAGCTTATTGGCTGTCCAAGATGCTATGCATATGCACTGGTACCCAGCCAAGAGCTCAAGTGTCCAAAGTGCAGAAATTCCTCTGTCATCCTTTTCTAAATGAATTCTAAAGTATGTCTATATGGTTAATCATCATAAATACTTATATGATCAAAAGAGCCAAGGAGCAAACCATTGAAGCAGAGATGATTTATTAGTAAATGAGAGTTTATAGAGATTCTTAGCTTTTGAGAAATCTCACTGAGTTTTCCAACTCTGCTAGGATTTTGATGATAGTGTTCTTAGGGTTTTTGATGATATTGCTCTTAGGGTTTTTGTTAGTATTATGATAAATAGAATATATGTTACTTTGGTTTTGCAAGGTTTATGTTACTATTATGATAAACAGAAAGTTTTATTGTGTTTACATTGTCAAAATATATAGAATAGTTTTTGTTCAATCTTCATCTACATTGATGTACTGTACAACCACAAAAGCAAAATATAGCTTTTAATGAATTGCACTATAATATATTATTGGTTACTAAAAAATAATCAACTATATTCTTGAATTGACAAGTCCAGTCTAGGTGGTCTTCCAACAAGGAAACGAAAGGTCTTTGTGTGCATTCTATCATAAAGAAAGATGGCAACAAAAAACTATTCAAGAGCCATCTCTGATGTCCTATGCCATTGATTATTTAAGATCAACGGATATATTTACATGACATATACTTAGGCCTAAGGCGTTGTTTATTTGATATAAATGACCTAAATTTAAAAAATCAATGATTGAAGATCTCAGCCTTTCCCTGTTCACCAGGCAGTTTTAAAAATCCTTTTAATGAGACTCGAATCAGCAACCCGCTAATAATACAGTTCAGGGAACTTTCACCGGTTGAATCCAAGGGCAAGCTCTTTTGTTTATGTTTCGAAGTGCAGAATAATAAATCAATGATAGAAGTGGATTTTCCTTAGGCAGAAATTTGCAAGTATTTGAATTGAAAATTTGAAAGTAAAAGATTGGCAGCATTTTTATTTATAGCTGACAGGATTCACAGCATATTAGTGGCATAGTTTTGTTACAGTGAATATGTTACATGTTCAATTTTTTTTTTAATGTCTTTTTATTATGAAAATTTTGTAAAGAACTAGTGGTCAGTGGCATGGTATACTGGTGAAAGCATTAAAACCCTAGTGGTTAAAATTAAGAACTGACTTTAAAACGCAATTGATATCATAATAATAGAAAAGATGAAACGAGATAGATAACAGAGACAGAAACAAAATTATTTTATATCTTGGCCCCAAAAAACTGTTCAGTGATGTTTCTTTTGCCCAGGGAAAGGTCATCAGTAGAATAAGTAGCAATCTGTATATAATTAATTAATTACAAGGGCTTGTTACTAACTCAGTTGGCTCAATCATCACTTAGCACATGACAACTGGCAAGCAAAACAAGCATGCATTTCTGCAAGGAAGATTAATGTACCTTTGAAGCCTTAAAGCCTCAATCAAGTGTCAGTTATTTGCTTGAGGTAACTAACACACTATTCCTACTACCATATATCCAATTGGGTTTTAGAACTCACAGGGGTGAAGTAATTCCTCATCTAGCCTTATCCCCTGTTCTACTCAGTCAAATCAATAACAAATTTAGAAGTACCACCTTAGGTGTCACAATGTAGTAGCGGATTGCCAATGCTACTACTAAATCTATCAGGAAACAGCCAATAAAGAAAATATTTATTGCCTAGATAGTCAGTTCCATTAATTTAATGAGATTTTCCAGCATCATATAATGAGCAAGATACTGTTTGTTCTTTCAATAACAAGAACCTAAATGCTCCACTATAATTAGCAAGCAGCTCTTATCAAATGTAATGAGAATGGGCAAGTAGCCTCTTATCAAATGTAATAAGACCATGTGGTGAAGCATATAAGATTTGAAAGTAGAAACCAATTTGCAATCCAACAGGATTGATCCTGTGTGCATCAGGAATTAGTACTTCAAATGAAAAACATCATCAGAAAACACCATGCAAGCCTGTGAATCCTGCAACAAATTTTATGTGCATGTGTAACCAGCAACAAACAAAATAAAAAAAATTATATAATTTGTGAAGTACACACTACAAATAAAAGATTTGAAGAGTGCATAATTCATTGTTATGTTCATGATTAGCATGTACATAGTGCTTAACAATACTCAGAAGCTTTATAAAACATCAGTCCATATAACATAAAAAATTAGACAAGAAAGTACACGAAGAAAATGCTTCTGCCTACAATTTGTTGGTTAAACAATGTGAAAAGCACCATTCAAGAATGCATTAAAAAAATTGATTTTTACATAATGAAAAATAAAATGGCCTATAATCGAACTTTTTTCTTATAATAATTTTAATAAAAGTAATAATTATGAATTTTTCTTTTACCTTACCTGCTACACCAGCCTCACTGATCACATAAAAAAGTTTGGGTACTACAGTTTATAAGAAAGAGACGTGGCTAAGCTCCCTATAAAATGTACTATTGACCAAATTTCAAAAATTAGAAAACACAACAGATTTTGGCGATTCAGCATCTATTTTTCATGATCTGCATATTTTGTGGTCCAAACCAAAAAGAAAATTGACATTTTTTGGTCTTTGGTACATTTTGTAGAGAGCTTAACCCATGCCATAATAAAAAAAATTAGAGAATAATCTCCTTATAATATAAGAAAAATGTAATGTTAAAGTCACATAATTAACTAAATAAAAATAGATGCTATACGATATTAAAGACACACAAGATAAGTTAATTGTTAAATATTTTAAGTTGGTTCTTAAATGTTTTTTGGGCATCTTTCGTTAGAATAGAATGCATGCATGCAAGAGTTGCCTGAAGACCGCCCAGTCAGGACTTGTTAATTAATACATTTAAGTAAAAGATGATACATTTCAAAAAGTTATATTTTACTGCTGTGGCTGTGCAGTGCAGCAGTCCATACGAAGATTGAACAAATACTATTCAACATATTTTGACAATCTACACTCAATCAAACATTCTGTTTATCATTTAATAGTAACATAAACCTTGGATAACCCAACGACACATATTCTATTTATAACAATAGCGATATAAGCCTTAAAAAGGCCAAGTAACATATATCATCAAAAACCCTAGGGGCATTATCATCAGAATCCCAAAAGAATTGTAGCAGAGATGGAAAACTTAAGTGAGATTACTTAAAACTTAAGAAGCTAAAGAATCCATGAAAAACTCTGACTGACTAATGAATCATCTCTCTTTGGCAGAGGCATTCCATGTAGTTACTTTCTTTTACTAAGAGATCCAACATAAGATTATACATTTAGAAGGAAAAAAAATCATCATATGCCTCATTGATAGATCATCATTTAAGTATTTATAATAAACATAAGAATTGCACAAGGAGGCATAAAGTAGACATACTTTAAGAATTCATTTGAAAAATGAGGATAGAGGAGTCTCTACACTTCGGACACTTGGGCTCCTTGCTAGATACCAGTGCATATGTATAGCATCTTGGACAACCAATAAGCTTCATTCCTGCACAAACTTCTTTATTGTTCAGGGCAGCAGAATCTTCTGTCTTCTTATTCTCCTCGACATTCTCCTGGACAAGATGTTTTGATGTGGACAAACCCAATTCAAGATCTAATGACAGGACTTCTTCTTCATTGAACTTTATTGATTTTACAATCTTGTGAGAAGGAGAAGCCATACAATTATAAGGGCAGCTTCGCTTAATCCGTGCTTGTAAAGAACCAGGTGATTTTACTGTGCTGCATCCAAACAAATCAAGAGTCTTGAGATTTCTGTGATCATCCTTGTTCATTTTCACATCATCCATTGTGAATCAATGCATGACCAGAGATATGAGAGTAATGTCTATATCTTTCTGGTTGCCTGTATTACAATTGAAAGATCCAGAAAGAACGTCGGCATAAGATAAGAGGGAAGTACATTGGAAATTATTATGTCAAGACAATTATTTAATAAAAGAACTTTGTTTTTCCGGAGAATTTCAAGATTTTCATAGTTTTATTATTTCCAATGTTCACAGCAATAATCGAAAAAGTTAAAAAAAAAAAGAGAATTTAGGGAACTAGCAATTCCACCACCTTTGAATTTATTTATTGACCTTACCTGTCAAGGATATATATCCATTACATTTATCATTCTTCCCCTGGAATATTAGTTGTCACCATTGCCTTCGTCCACAACTTGAGAATGTTACAAACTAAAGCTGTAGCATTGCATGATTCCAAAGAGAAATAAATTGGGTATATATTTTGAAAATGAAAACAGTCGAGTGTAGAGGAAAACAAAGTTTTTGTTTTTGTTTTATGAATGATATCTAATATTAAATTGATAAAATATGATGATATAGATGTTTTGAATGCATCTGTTTAAATATGTCCATTTTTATTTGAATTTATGTTCTAAATTCAATATTGAGTTTTTCAGATTTTTTTTAATAAATATAGTAATATATTTTTATAATTGAAGGTATTTATTTGAAATAATATGTATACAATTGAAATCTATAAAGTATTTAGAATAAATTATAACATATAAAAATATCTAGTGTTTATACATACATACATACATATAAACATATAAATAAATATAAATGTGCACTCATATACATATACATATATACAGTGTGCATTGAAATATAATAAAATATTTTGGCTCTTGTTAGTACTTACTAGCAAGTACTATTGCAATGAGTTTTGCATTTCCTGGTTTAACTAGTGATTAAAACAATGTCTCTCCACCAATAAAAACTACTAAATTTGTTATTCTATTAACTACTAAATTTGTTATTCTATTATAAATTTTAGTTTTTATATAGTACAAATGCAATTTTTTTAACTTTACAAATTTTTAAAATTATTTTTGGTCCATTTCACGCATTTCTCAGAAAATAAATAGCAAATACATGTAAAAACAATAATTAACAAAAAAAAATTATATCAATAAATTTATATTAAAAATTATATTTTATAAATTTATTTGTAGTTTATACTATTTATTTTTATAAAATATTATAATTTAAATAGAATTTGTGATATTATAATATATATTGATTTTTATTTAAATTAAAATATATTAAATTAATATTTAAATTTATTATCATAGTTTTATTTCAAAAATTTGATTTAAAAATTTAGTATAAATTAATACTACAAAATAAAATATTAAATATTAATATTTAATGAATTAAAAATTTTCAAGTAAACTTCACATAAAATTCTCTCAATATTATAATGAAAAAAACTTTAAGTAAATAAAATAATTTCAAATTCCTATTTTTTAAGATTACAGTTACGAAGCAAGTACTATTGCATCATTTTATGACTTTTTAGTGTTAATTAGTGATTAAATAAAATTGTTTAGACCAATTACATTTTTTTGTATTTTATGTTTTCCAAAGTTTAGATGCAGTTTTTTTAACTTTATATCATTTGATTGGTTCAATTAGTTTAAGTCATGTATACGAACTAGGCAAGTACTATTGCATCAGTTTTTGGATTTCTTCCATTAACTAGTGATTAAAAAATCACATTTCTACCAATTAAAATTATTATTTTTATTAAATTTGTTACAAAATTAATAACTTGTATAGTATACATGCACAATTTTTGCATTTATAATTCAACAAAATTAATTTCGAGCTCTTCTATTGGCTTAAAAATTTAGACTCTTATACACGGATTTTGTGGAAGCACTACCTCTATTACAATTTTTGAGGCAATATTATAGGGGCAAATACTTTACCATGCCCTTAAAATAATTCATATTTATTTTAAAAAATATGTTATAATATAAATGCATGGTTTTGGATATAGATTATTTATTAACTAATGTATACTAAATTGAATAATAAAATTTGTTATATGTATTATAATTAAATGTTATATATTTAGATTATATAACATAAATTATAATTATAATCTAAATATTAATAAACTTAACTTTTTCATTATATATTTTATATTAATTAATTTATGAATTAGTGATAATAATTAAATAGAAATTCTATTATATTAGATTAATAATTTATGTGAAGTATTTAAATTTTGATTTATAGTTATATTTTTTAAATATCTTATAATATCTTATATTGATTATTTATGTATAAATTATTTTATTTCAAAAATTAATAATTATATTTAAGAAAAATAATTTTATTGATATTTTTAATTATATATTTTTTAAATATTGATAATATATAAAATTTTAAAATTAAAAAATAATATAAAAGATATTACTTGAAATCTTTTTAAAAATTAAAGATAATTTATGTACTTCATTAACATAGATATATTCACTTACATTTATAAGAATTTTCTTTTGTTTTTATTAATTTGATTTAAACTATGATAATTAAATATCTTAAAATTGTAAAATAAAAGAGTAAAATATTTATAATTATTATATATTTATAATTCCAAATTAATATAAGACTTCACCTATTATATCTATCGGATAGCTATAATATTAATTACATTGTGATTAATACCAATTATACTTGTACTTATTAGTACTATTGCATCCATTTTTTGATTTCTTCATTAACTAGTGATTAAATGAATTGTTCTACACCAATGAATATAAATTCAATTTTATATTTCATTATAAGTTTTTTATTTTTAAAATATAGATGCAAAATATTTAACTTTATAATATCTAGAAATTAATTTTTGATCATCTCATTGGATGAATGCGTTTGAAGTCTTATTACAGGAGTGAACCAATTAAAATTTATCACGTTTTAAATTTATTGTCGGATAATATATATTTATTCTCATCCATAAATTTTTTCCATTCTCACAGTCATGTTTATACTATTAATAAAACATAATAATTAAAAAATTAATATACTGTTATTTCTAGTATAACTTAAGCAAGTACTTAGCCACTATGTGGCACTTGTTAACTTAATATCAAACTCCTAATCAATTAATCAATCTAGTTATATTTGTATGAAATAGCCATAATACAATTTGGAAGAATTTAATTATTATTATTTTGCCACTACGTGACACTTGTTTTAATTGTGTTATTTTATCAAGACAATAATCTAAGATGTGTATGTAAGATATGGTGTATATATTTGAAATCTGTGTGACTAATTTAAATAGGAAAATTAAAATGTGTTAAATGGTTTAAAAAACTACATAGTTTAATTCTTATAGAAATATCATAATTTGACTTAAATTATTGCATACATACATATGCATATGTGTTAGTGTAATTAATTTGTTGCCTAATTAAACTTTATGTAAGCTTACTTAGGGTAAAGCATTTCATAGTAGTTTGCATATGAGACACCTAAGGAGTTATACATTTAATTGCACATGATTGTAGGAGAAATTCCACCTTTGGTGGTGTGATCATGTTATCACAATTTCATATCCTTTTATAATGAATAATTCCATCTTTGACGGGTGATCCACCTTTAGTGGAATTATCCATTATTTTTTATTACCTAACTTTGTATCTCATTGAGCCACATTTCATCATCATGTTCTCTCTAGATCTTGGGTTGCTATAGGAAAATTCTTACGTTGCTATAGGCATATTCTTACCACACACACATTAACATTCATACTTAAAAATCTTACTTAATCTATCATTATCTTCTCTCTTCTTTTGCTCTTGTTAATTTTTTTTTCATATTTTCTTGATTTAAAATCACATATGCATAGATACAAACACATCTACATCTATACCCACACATACCTAATAAAAAAATAGACACATAAATTGGGTATATGAAGAAGATAATATTTTGGGTATTGTTAATATTAATTAATTATAATTAAAAAAAAAATATTTGAATAAAGGGAAATTAAAAAAACCTTACATATTTTTCCTAATCTATATAAAGTTTTTAAGAGATATAATAAAATTTCAAATGTCTTGATATTTCTTGACTTACATTATAAGTATATGTATCTATGTATATGCATATGTATATATGTGTATATGTATATGTATATGTATATATGTATTTATGTATGTATGTATACACCTATATATATATAGATGTGTGTGCATGTGTGTATACATACACATATACATATACATATCCACATCCACATCCACATCCACATCCACATCTTAAAACTAGAACATGTACTAAATTAAACCAAAATAAATAAAATCTATATAATTTAAATTTTTTAGTTTTAATAAAATTATTTAATAATTAAGTTTTAGTAAAGTTAAGTGTAATCAATTCAGCTTTATTAGTTTGCCTTAAAAGGTTTGAACTCTATTCCTAATATAATATTGAATAAATCATAATGAACTAAATTATGAACTATAAATTTAAATTATTATATAAAATAAATCATAATTAAATACTAACTCAAAGTTAATTAAACTATAAATTTAATTAAACACTAACCATGATTAAACCAAAAGAAGTTCAAAATGCTCATTGCTCCTATTCAACTATTCCTCTATTTATATTATGTTGCTTTTCCACATGACATAAGTGTGGGTTAAAAAACTTGATCAAATCAAAAGAAGGTTTTTTTAGTCTAGAATGGAAAAAAAAATTGGATCTGTTTAGTTGACTAGGAGAAAGTTTCCTCTTATAAATATGTTAGATTCAATGTTAGAGACACTCACCATCTCAATCTTGCCATGATGTCTAAAGTTAGTTGGAAACTCACTTTAATGAGTCCTTGGAATGGACCAAAGTTATGGTTTCAAAATACCTTAAGAATAATAATGGGTTTCTATTTTTAGAAGTTGAACAATTGGCTTGGGGTTCTCATATTTGGAATAATTTGATAAAAACTAAACCTCTCTTGATGCAAGGATGTATGTGGAAGATAGGTAATGGTAGGAAGTTCCTCCTTGGAATGCACCAAAATAGTTTTAGATACCTTTGAAATAATAATGGGCTTCTATTCTTAGAAGCTAAACAATTGCCTTAGGGTTCTCATGTTTGGAATGATTTGATAAAAAGTAAACCTCTCTTGATACAAGGATGTATATGTAAGATAGGTAATGGTAGGAAGGTCCATACTTGGGAGGGTCTATGGGTCTCCTCAATCCCTCCAAAATATCACCCGACATTCTCTATGTTAAAAAGAGTCTATACACTAATCATTTGCCTTTCCATTCTACCAATGGCATTGATCCTACCATGTTTCCTTTTTCAACCAAAGTTGTTGTGCTTCACAAACCCACCACCATGAATCATGATAACACGTGTAGTGTGGTCAATGATGTTAATCTCAGTTATTACTCCAAGCCTAAACCTAAATCAAAACCTAACTTTGAACTTGAGCTTTGCATTATATTTGATCCTAAGGAGACTATTAAGGAGCCTAATGAACCTCTATATTATGCAAAAATTAGTGATAAGTTCTCTTGAGGAGTGCTTATTAATCCCACATGCATGGTGAATATTATAATTTTGGATAATCTTTACACAATGCGATTTCATCAAGAATCCTATGATAAATAAATTTGAAGATTAAGAATTTTAATATTTCTACTTGTCCTACCCAAGGTTTCATCACTTTTGCAGTTGAAGTTGGTAAGAAGAACTTAGATATTGTTGGTGTTCCCAATTGATGTCTAAAGATAGGTTGAATATTTTTCCTTCTTCTATTAGAAACTATCTCAGACTGTAGGCCAATTACTTGAGGCCTCCTAGAAACAAGATTTACCTCCTTCACTTTGGGCTCTGTAAGACCCAGGTGGGTTAACCTTAGCAACTCTAATTAGAAATCTAAAATTTTGAACTAATTATGTTGCTATTTAACAAAAACTATCTTAGATTGATCAATCAGAATAATGAAAAATGTATATCCAAATTGGATCAATCCTAATATATCATTTATTTTCATTTTCACTTTTTGAGATACGATACCAAACGATCTTAAAAAAACTATTTAAAACATTAAGAAAATAAGGATTTCTTGAAATTGTTGTTATTGAGGCTTAAAATAAATTAGACCAATGCTTTATCCATTGGGTAGACTCTGACATTCAACCAATGCAACAAGTTTTCATGTATTCTATGAATACTAAAGTATAGCATAAGTATTCAACACATCATGCCATCAAATCATGCTTTACTTATATCACTATTACCCTCGAATTGTTCTTGCAATTTGTAGTAAGTATTTAATTCCTTCCTCAAAGGAAACTTTAAACTACATAATCACACATTCAAAATAAGATTTCAATGGAGATGAATTAATCCATTTTGAATAGAAGAATTCATGAAACAACATGAGAATGTAATAGGAGAAAAATTCATAGTGAGATTTTTATTAATTCTCACCAAATGCAAAATTTACAAAATTTCAAACACACGGCTCATTAACACCCAACTGTAAACTATTACTATATGAAAACTTAGTACAAAAATCCTCCAAAGTTCACAACCCCTAGTCAAACAACCATAATTCCCTTTATAGAATTAGGGAGAAAAATAAGCTACCAACTGTCGACACTTGTAAAAATGCAATTGCTTTATAATAGATTATGTCCTTATAAGGAATCTTTTGAAAACCTTAAAAAAATGAAAGGACTCCATCACGCCTGAAAAAGGATCCTACCTAGAAAACCAGACTACATCATACTAAAGGACACTTGTAGAATCCAAAAGTAGTAGAATGACTATGCACTGAGTTGTTGCAAAAGATGACAGAGAAGAGAAACTCGAGGAGCATGCCAAGCACTTTGTACACTTTTTCCAATTATCAACAAATCTTCATTCAAAATGGATGACTCACAGTTTCACCTTTACACCTTGTATTTAGGAACAATACTAATCTTGCTCTCCTTTTTTTTCCTCTACAGTCGAGTTCACCTAATCTTGCTAGAAATACTTTATAAACCACGAGTTGATTACTAGTCTTGTGGGTGTAATTGGGTAATAATAGGATCAATATAAACATGCAATAACATATAAAATCTCAACCACAAAGAGATTTTTAGTGCAATTAGTATTCCCAATATTCAAGAGAGGATGCAAGACAAATAATAAGCATAATTAATCAAATATTATGAAATCAATTCAAAACATGAATATGCAAACCATAAAATCCTTCCTTGGTGTTCTCCTTCTCATGCAACGTGGGCTCTCAGAATTGAGCTCAAGATCATGGGCCAGCATAAGAATTCAAAGCAATTGTGGTTACCAAAATCAAAGGTTTGGCTCTCTATTTATAAGATTTTAGGGGTTTCAACCAAGAATCCATGATTGAAGGGCTGATTGACTGTGATTGAGGAGTTAAACTCAGAGTGAGTGAGAGTTCAACTGAGTTGATTGCTTAGCTTAAAATGATTGATTGATTTGTCATAAAATAGTTTGGAGAGATGACTTGAATGGACTGGTGAGTTAATTGATTGCAGGAATGAGTCAACTGACTGTATGGATTAGAAGATTGAATTGATGGAAGACTTCAGTGATTGTTGAGGGAGGAATTAACAAAAAGGATCAAATAGTTAGGAGAGGGAATTGTGGAGTTAAGAGTTGTGATTGAAAAACTAATTCAAAGTGAGTGTGAGTTAAGATTTAGGAGGATAATTGTGATTTAAATAAATAAAATATTATTTATTTGCACATGTGGAGATATTTTATAAATAAATAATTACTTATTTATTTATGAGAGGAATTGTTAGTTGTAATTAAATAAATATAATTTATTTAATCATGAGAGGGGAATAATTAGTTTAATTAAATAAATATCATTTATTTAATCATGGGATAGAATTTAATTTAATTATTATAGAAATGTAATAATTAGGAGGAAACATTAATTAAATTTGGTTATTTAATTAATAATTATAAGATAGGGTATAAGTAAATAAGGTTATTTATTTAATTATATTATAGATGAATAGATGATGAAATAATTGTCTAGAAGTTCAATAATTAAAGTAATTAATTAAAATCACTTAATTATGGAATTAGGTAGAAATAAGGATTTTGATCTTAGGATATGGTAGAATGACACAATTAATTAAATAATAAAAACATTTTAATAATTTAGGAGGAATATTAGTAATGTCATTGCGTTAGAGAAATATACCATTTTTAAGTGTCTACATTTTGCCCCCCTTATATACAATGCATTTTAGGTGTTGTTTCAAAGAATAATAAAAATTATGCCCTAGTATGCCCCAATAGGAACAATGTGACAACGGGGTAAATGATGCCCCCCTAAAGAGATTATTTGTGCAAGAAATACACGAATGATCTCTTGAAAGAAGATTTAGATTAAATGATGCAAGAAAAGAATAATTAGTAAGAAGTGAAGAATGTTGGTAGGCTTTGATGACTGTTCCATCAATATTGGACATAGAAATTTTGATAAGAACCATGTGTGGTTTCGAGAAGGACCCATCTTGTATAAGACTAGCTACAAAATCTGGTTTCAGGGAAGACCTACCCTATATAAGACAAGCGACAACATCTAGTTTCGGAAAAGATACATCCTGTATAAGACAAATGATGATGGAGTGAATGACCAATTGATTTGATTGATTTGACCATTTTGAAAAATAGATTAAGTGAGTGATAGAAGAGATTTGACTAATAGAAGACATTAGACTGATAGAAGAATCATTAGTAAAGAAACTTTAGAAGATAATAGCAAGGGGATGAAAGAATGATAATGTATTCTTGATTGAAATCCTTAGTTTATAGTAAGTAGAGAGCTTAATGCTTTAATAACCATGCTTTTGATTTCTGACTGAATTGAGCTATTTATTTATGATCATTAAGCCACTATTATTATAGAAAAAATGGATACCATCCTACCAAGATATGAAAGACCTAGGTACGAATATCCTCATGCATTGAAAATAGGCACGCTGAACAGACAAGGAATGTGGACTGATCCATCTAGGTCAAGCATTCAGAGTTGAGGTATGTGTGGCGTATCACAACCAAAGTATCCATTGCAATGTTGCAAATTGGATATTTGTATACGGATGTGAAGGCTTTTATCATAGACACCTATATTGCTCTTTTAAGACTTCATAAAAAACATTCCACAAATAGAAAATAAAGAAAAATAAGTCATGAACCATCATGGCATCTCTAAATCACTTGTGGACATCCTGGAGATGCATAAGAACATGACTTGTGAAGATCAAGATAATAAGATTAACTTGACTCAACGAGTTGCAGCTATACTGATTATGTGTCTGTGTTTTTGTAGTAGTTTGGACATTGAAATTTTGACGTATTATTGATGCTATCTTTTCAAGAAAAAGGTACCCTATTTAAGACTACTATGTCTACTTTTGAGTGTTCCTTCCCTTGTCTAAGAAAACATGATCTTTGACAAAATGCTTTGTTGTAGGATTGATTGATAGATAAGATAGTTTTGGTAGTGTAGTTGAGGACTTGTTGACTAGTTTTGACTATTTTGACTTGGTTCCGCTAAAGCTCATGTGTCTTGTATGTCATCGTTCAATGCCTGGTTTTGAAAAGCCAAAGAATTGGTTATGTACAAAAGAAATTTATTGCAGGATTTTTGCGAGTTATTTTTCGATTTGTTTGGTTATCTTCAAATTTTTTTTGGATCTTTTGAAAATGTTTTTGGTCCATCATAGGGTTCATATGTTTGGAGTCAAGGTATGTGTGGTGTATCATAGAAAGTGAAGGCTCTTATCACAAACACCCTAAACATGGTCACCTTTAGATGAATGTTTTATATTTTTTGATGTTTTTCATTATTGTTTTGAAGGTTTTGCTATGTTTTTGGAGTTTTATAGGATGATTTTGTGTTGTTTTTGTTGTTCTGAAGGACTCTTTTTTTATTTTTTAGAAATAGTTTTGCAATTTTTTTGGTATTTTTCAGAAATTTTTTGCAACTTTTTTTTTTTGAATTTTGAAGGACTCTTTTAAATCACTGAACAAGGTGAAAGACATATGTCAGGATTTATTCCTAGACATGATTGTATTTATTTTCCCTAGTGTCTAGCAAGGAATGGAATGTTATGAATGGATGAATGAGTTGATGGGATGACATTAGATAGGTGAAAAATGGATTTAGAGTGAATTTGGATGCAAGAATGATCTCATAATGGGATAACATGTTTACCCAAGCTAAGGGACCAAATATGTGAATATGTAGGAAATGAAATGACACATTGAATGAAATGGGATCTACAGGGAATGGACATTTCAAGAGACTTCTAAAAATATATTCTTCATTTTTTTAATGTCCTTAATTTTGATCAAGACCAAGGAAGGGATTTGGGATATGCCATATGAAACATGACAATGGATGATAAAAGTAAGGGATGGATAAGACAAAGGTTATTGTAGGGTGTGGATAAAGTGAATAAAAAAGGATGTATGAAACCTTATCAAGATCAAATATGGAAAAAAAAGGATCTGGATGGATGTAGGACTACGAAGGATGTGATAGGTAGGATTACATGAATGAAACTTTCCCGCAAGTGTAGAGGGTAATGTATTACACATGATGCCTGTTTGCCAGGTTGTCATCATGTTACTTGCCCAAGGTGCCACCAGAAGTGGTTTTCACCATAGGACAAATTATTTCTCTTGATATATTTTTTTGTGTCACACAAGGTGCCTGTTTACCAGATTTTCACCAAGGTAACCATTTCTTGCTTTTTTTGCTTCTTTTTTGGACATTTTTAGAAGACAATGGATGTAGAAAATTACATGAAAGGACTCAAGCATCTTGTTCTTTGGGTAGTATTTCTGAAGGACATGTTGTAATGGACCATGGTTGTTTGAAAGTATACTCAAAGATGTTGATAGGGTGATGGAAAAAGGAGATGAAATGGATGAAAAATGGACTAGGGTAAGAGTTTATGCATAGGATTGGGTAAGTGGGATGGAAGGATGGAAAATACATGTTTGATAATAGATGGGGTATTGGAAGAATTATGTATGGGTGGATGAAAATGTTGGAAAGATCAATATTGGCACAGAATTTTAGGGGTGGTGGAGTGATGGAAAGAAAATTGATTTTGGATTTAGCTGGAGGAGTGGAAGTGGATTTTGGGACACAAGGAACCAAAATGGATGAAGTAGGTGATGGAGTATATAAGGTAGTGGATTTTGGGACACAGGGACCCAAAATAGATTTGGAAGATGGAAGATATTTATGTGGGGGATTGATGGGAGCCTTTGGAATAGAAAGCCAATTTTGATTTTTCTTTGGGATATTGTGCTTCAAGGAGCTACTTGGGAATCCACATGGTTTTAAATTTTTCATTCTCTTGTGGGTCCTTAGAATGCATTTCTTTCATAAGGGATTTTGAAACCCATATACATTTTGACTTTTCTTTTTGCTTTATTAGCCTTTGTGGCCTTTTGGATATTTCTTTTTTTCTTTGGATCATATTTTGATTTATTTTTTCATGTTGATTAGATAGGACATGTTGATCCTTAATTGCATGTGGATTTATTGAATTATATATTTTATGCTTCGCATCCAAATTTCTTGGAAGGGAAGTGGTATTAATTGGTGGATAGGAATTGTATAGAGGATTTTTGGATGGGTAGATGGTTCTCAAAGATGTGTGCCTTTTTTGACTTGCATGTTGGAAAGGATAAGTGGATTGTAAATTAGTGGATGGAGGAATATATGTTCACCTAAGATAGATGGAAGGAATGGGGGAGAAGGCATATGCTTTGGTTTATATGGGGGAATTTTAGATGTAGAGGGGATATCAACATCTTGATGGTGATCTATATAGTCAAGGCCCTGATAATATGGTTTTTCTTTGATACCAAGGAGTTCTAATATACCTTGTTCATTGAGGCCTAATCCCTTTCCTTGATAATGTATTTTATGACAAATCTTCTTAGCAATTGGATATTGATTATTTTTGAAACAGGATGCAAGTCCATTTTGAGGTGGAGGAGGCACATATGGAATAGTAGGACTACAAAGTAGACCTGACCAAATGAATGTGGATGAACCAAGTTGATATGTGATAGGCTCATTATTAATGTGGATAGAGTTGATGCGATCTTGAGGTGGACATTAGAGATTATGACATGGAGATGGAGGGATGATGGGATATTGCAGTGGACAAGGAGGATTATGACATGGAGATAGGGGGATGGTGGCTGGATCTTGTGGTGGACATGGGAGATTATTACATGGAGATGGAGGGATGATGGGACCTAGTGGTGGATAGGGAGAATTATGGCATGGAGATAGAGGGATATTGGGATCTTGTGGTGGACATGGGAGATTATGACATGGAGATGGAGGGACAATGGGACCTTATGGTGGATAGGGAAGATTATGACATGGAGATAGAGGGATGGTGAGATCTTGTGGTGTACATGGAGGATTACTTTGATCTTGATATGGAAGAGGATCATTGGATGGAGTGTAAGGGACATCATGATCTTTATTAGGGAGTGGATTATGAATGGGACTCAGATGATTTTTTTTCTCTTGGGATGGATGGGGATCATGTTGGATGGGAAACAAATGGATAAGAGGGTCATTATGAGATTCTAGCAATATGGGATCTTGGTAAGTTGATTGGACATTCTTGGAATCTTGATCTTGACCAATTTTAGGAATTATTTCTTTATATGTTGAATCATCCTCTTGACATGGGACATCAGTTTGGATATCTATGGTGGATTCTTGAATGGACTTGACATTCAAGCATAATGTAGAAGAACTTTGACTAGGACTCAATGGAGTATCTTTTCTTGAAAGTGGAGTATATGGTGGCATTAGATCTAAGACTACTGATTTGTAGACGGGATTGGATTTAAAGAATGGATCAAATAGAATTTATATCATGGATAGCTCTTGTGGGACAATTAGAAATATTTTTTTATTGGATGTATTGCTAGGTGGAGATAGTGTGGAGGAAGAAATAGTGGGAGATATGGAGATTTCTTGTGGGAATTTTCTAGACATAGGTATGTGATTTTGATCATGTTTGGGAATGGTGTCTTGACATATATCCAACTCCTCATTAGGTAAATCATTGGGACATTATTTATTAGCAACAACACAATCATGGTCTAGACTTCTGATAGTGATGGTATTAATTGTCAAATTGGGGTTTTCTTTTGTATATGCAAGGTTAGCCTTATTATCTTGTCCATTTGTAGAGGCCTTGTCTTTTCTATGATCCATCAATGGATTTTGGAATATCTTATGGTCTTGGTTGGTGGTGCCAATTTTTTTGATAACTTTGATTTCACCATAGTCGATGAAATCTTGTACAATGTGCTTAAGTTGCATGCAACTGCTTGTTTTGTGTCCCTTAGGTCTGTGATAGTTACAGTAATCATTATAATCCCACCATGTTGGTTTTATGGGACCCTCATAATGTCTTATCTCAGGTAAAGTGACTAAATAGGACTGTATCAACTTCTTTAGGATCATCTCAAGAGGTTCTACAAGAGGTGTCAAATCTCATTGAGGAGTAGGGTTCCTTCTTGCATAACTTTGTTGTAGGGTAAGTGTATTGGTTTGCTCAAGACTTTGTCTAGAAGAAGTGATGTTAACATTGTGAGATGTTTGTGTTGATTGGTTATGTTGGATCAGTGCTAGTTGGGTATGTTGGATAGGCATTGGTGCTTGCACATGTAGTATTGGTTGTGCCCTTTTTGCATCCATAATGCCATCATTTGTCACAAATTATTGTTTTTGGACTAGTATTTGGATTTGTCATATGGTTTTGAATTAATGGTCTCTTTATTGAGTATTCCCTTCAAGGTGAGGGATCTTTTTGCTTTTAGCCCTTGCTCGGCTAGTTCTTCAAAGGTCTTAATGTGCTGTGAGTTAAGTTCACACATTAGGTCTAGCTGACAATTTTCAATGAATATGTGGATATTTTCTTTAATTGGAACATGTAAGTATGCCTTGGAGGTAACATTTATCCAACATTGTAGGAAACATGCAAAGCTCTCTCCGTTCTTTTTCTTGGTGGTGCAAAGATCCATCAATGTTACTTCCATGATAATGTTGTGTGAATAGTGTGATATGAATTTTTATACTAGTTCATTCCACACCCTTATCCTAGGAGAGAGTCTAGAAAACCAATCCATGGATGTACCACTAAGACTATATGGAAAAGTCTCATAAGATATGTGTCATCGTGAGAAGCTTCCATGCAAGCTGTAAGAAAATCCCTTATGTGATCGTGGGGATCACCCTTTTCCTTGTACCTATCAAACTTAGGTGTGATAAAATTGGTTGGAAAAGGTGGCATATGGAATTTCCTATCAAAAGGATAAGGACTAAGGTCTGTTGCAGTGTAAGATCTTTTAGAAGTGCCTGTTTGTAGATTCATGAACTATTGTTGAAGGGTTTGTAACTACTGAGCGTGTAGATCAGTGGTAGTTGGTGTAGCAGGTAGTGTGTTAGGGTTACCAAAAGGGGCTCCACTATTTTGGAATACTACAAATATAAACGGTGGTGGAACATGTTGAGATGCTAGGGTGTATTGAGGTATTGAGATGTACTGAGATATTGGATTCTTCCGAGGTACTGGTGTATACTGGGGTTCTGGATTATGATGAGGTATGGGATTATGATAGGATGTTGGATTTGGAATGTACTGAGATATTTGGTTTGGCTAAGGTACTGTTATAAGATGGGAAGTGTTATTCCCACTTGCCATTATATTTTTGATGAAACTAGAAAACATTGCTGAGTAATTTGGTTTAGTTGGAGGTTCCCCTTGACTGATTTGGGGATGTCCTAAATTGGAAGAGACACCTAATGGGGCACCACTAGGAGGCTTTGGTTGAGGTGCTCCTAGTAGGGGTAGCCCTTTCTTTGGTTGGGGAATTGTGCTAGAGGTACTTGCTGCCATCCTTTGTGAAATAATCATAGGATGATTCAAGGACAATATAGATGGTGCTGCTATGGTAGCAAGTGTAGCAGATGTAGATGAAAAATTAGCAAATAAGGGATTGGTGTACTGGAAGATGTGGTGACCTGGAAAGAATTTTGTGTGGAACTGGTGGATGGGATGATTGAACTGAGTGGTATGGGTGTCGTTGAGGCTACCCAAGATGGTGGTACATGTATGTCTTCCACTATGGTGGATGTGTCAAACCCAATTGGTAATTTAGCACCTTTTTATATGAGCATGTGAAGGTATTTGTTTGGGTCAACCTCTATCACAGATTCTAAGATTAATTTCATTTTCTCATCACGTAAACCATCATCAATCTCTTCTTTTGTAGATTTGGCTTTGATTTTTGGGGGGGTTAGTTCACCTAGTGTTTTCTCCCGGTGCAAAAATATCTCAGGATTGCTATAGTCTAGTGCCAAGGTTCTTGGTGAAAATTCAATTTCTTCATGGAGATCATGGTCAGGGATTTGATTGTACTCCATTGTGTCCTTACTCTTCTTTGATCACGTGTTCAACATATGCAATTCTATGATGAATGCAAGACAACTAAGGAAAAAAACTCTATCTTTTTTTAGATTCCTTGATATGGGATGATAATGCAAACTAGAATGAATAATCAAATAATAATGTCTAAGGTTTTAGTACCTTACCCTGAGAGAGATTCTAGAAACTTCAAAGGTAAACCCTCTAAGAGAAGACCCAAATGATAATGAGGACTATCTCAACACAAAAGGTAGGATAAAAGTGATAAATTCTGGAAATAGTGTCTGTCTAAGACAAATATTAACCAAAATAACAAGGTGCATGTGTTGAGGCTAGTAGATAAAGATAGTGGTGATGATGTCAAGATAAAACACAAGACCACTATAGGAATGAACTAGGAAAATGGACCCTCTAATTTGAAAAATGACTCTAGGAAGTGTAATAATTTAATCCTAAGAGATGCACACTATGTTTTTGAGATTTTTTTGATTTTGGAGACTAATATGATGACTATGAAAAAATGAAAGATTCTAAGATATGTCTATCTAAGTATGTCGATCAAAAAGAAGCAAGATGAAATATTTGTAGGACCAATTGTTTGTAGTATAAATCTTGTAGGACAAATCCTGTAGGATAAATGTTGAAGGACAAATCTTGTAAGACAAATATTGTAGGGCCAATTGTTGTAGGACAAATGTTTTAGGACCAATTGTTGTAGGATAAATGTTGTAGGACCAATTTTTGTAGGACAAATCTTGTAGGCAAATGTTGTTGGACCAATTGTTATAGGATAAATGTTGTAGGACAAATTGTTGTAAGAAAAATCTCGTAGGAAAATATTGTAGGACCAATTGTTGTAGGACAAATCTTGTAGGCAAATGGTGTAGGACAAATATTGTAGGACCAATTGTTTGTAGTACAATTCTTGTGGGTAAAAATCTTGTAGGACCAATTGTTGTAGGAAAAATGTTGTAGGACCAATTATTGTAGGACAAATGTTGTAGGACAAATTTTGCAGGACCAATTGTTGTAAGACAAATCTTGTAGGAAAATGTTGTAGGACTAATTTTTGTAGGAAAAATCTTGTAGGCAAATGGTGTTGGGCCAATTTTTGTAGGACAAATGTTGTAGGACCAATTGTTTGTAGTATAATTCTTGTAGGTAAAAATCTTGTAGGACCAATTTTTTTAGGACAAATCTTGTAGGCAAATGTTGTTGGACCAATTATTGTAGGAAAATGTTGTAGGACCAATTTTTGTAGGATAACTCTTGTAGGAAAATGTTGTAGGACAAATCTTGTAGGAAAATGTTGTAGGACCAATCTCAACAAACTCAAAATCAGTGTGTAGCTACAAGAATGACTCTAAAAGAAATGATTTGTGTATATTAAACAACTTTTTCAAGCTACAAGTTTTTACGAAGTCAATCACAATGGAAGCAGTATACAAGCAGTTTAATCTATGGTCAAATTTGGATTCATCTGAAATATTATAGTCCAATTGCTTGGGTGTCCGTCAACTCACATAGCATAAGTTCCACACAACTAGAGCTAAAAAATCCCTTGAAGGTGCCTGTGCTATCGCCTTTTTTGGATATTGTTTGTGTGTTAACGAAGATCTCTTTCGTAACACAATATCCCTGTGACATATATATGATGGGAATCTTAGGGGGAGATTCTTTTTCAGCCTCCCCTTGCACTATAATAAGACAAATATTCAGAGGTAAACTAGGTGGTCTCTAATTAACAGGTTCTAGTAAGTTCTATGGAGTCTCCCCAATTGGTTTGTATGCATGTGACTCACTTAAGAGCCTAGTTGACCATGCTGGCTACTTAGGGATACTTCACCCGATCTAGACTATCATCAACACATCTCGCCTGAGCTTGAGAAGATAAGACCATAGTTTGCTCAGAGTCTTATTTATATACTGGCCAGAAGGATTTGTTGGCTTGAGGTCATCCTCTGTAATGGGTTAAGTGAACCCTCTAGACAGGCCTCTCTAAAAAAAATGGTTGCTAATCTAACAGATTGTGCAAGTGCACCAAGAACTTCAAACACCCGGTTAATCGTATTAAGCACCAATAGTCAAATGTGAACTGAGCTATCATCCATACAAGCACATGAGTTCAATTTTAAGCCCAAACCAAATGAGTATTGTTTTGCCCAATTTTAGATGCACCAAAGTCCAAATGTATTTTCCCTTGTTTGATTTTATTGCACCAATCTCAAATATTTTTTGCCTTGTTCAATTTTTAACCACCATGTCAATTTTAAGCACCAAAATGAGATATGGAATGTGAAGTTTAAGTATGCATTGTTTTTTTTAAAGAAACAAGATAAAATATGAATTGATTTTAGATTAACAAGATTAAAACCCGCTTCCAAGCCACATGCTAAAAAGAAAAGTTAGTACCAAAAATAAAAACCTTCTTCTCTAATTTATACCTCCAAAGTGTTGATTTTTTGTTTCTTGGATAGTATCTTATTTTGATTTATCTTTATTTCTCTTCTTTTCTACTCAATGGGCTCCTAAATCTTGACTTTTTTTTCTTTTTCTTTTTGGTGGTCAAGTGCATTACATCAAGTATGTATTTTCAACAATGAAAATGTATCATTTTATAATAGAGAATGAGATTTTAGATAGTAGAGAAGGAAAAATTATTTTGTAGTTTCAAAACAATGTTTTCCATAAAATGATTATCACCTGCACTTGCACCTGCACACAAAAAGAAAATTTTTCAAAGATCTATATAAATATGTATATATATATATTTAAAAAATATTTCTCATGAAAATTAAAATCACAAAGAATAGAACCCCTGTAAAATTTCATGTGATTTCCAAAAATGTAAAATTTTGAAAGAAATATGTTGATTTGTGCCCAAAATTATTTTTTTAAAGAAATATCATAAAAAAATTATAAAAAATATAAAACAAATTAGAAAAATTGAAAATTTTATTGTAGCTTTCTTATGTCAAAAAAAACCTGCCAAAAAAATTTCAAACCATGATTCTGAAGTTTTTGTTCTTGGGACTCATTTTATCATAACATACCCGTTTTAATAGATCTACCTTGTTTGAAAATATTTCCCAACAAAAATTAAATCACAAAGAATAGACCCCCATTATAATTTCAAGAGATTTCTAAAAATGTAAAACTTGCAAAGAAATATACTGATTTGTGCCCAAAATTAATTGTTTATGAAAAATCATAAAACAATTATTAAAAAAATTTAAAAAATCTGAAAAAAATCCTAATTTTTTTACTGTAGCCTCTCTATATCACCACCAACCTACAAAACAAATTTCATAAAAAAATTCTAAGTGGTTTGTAAGATATGACCAAATTTCACGTTGGGTTCACCATTTGTAACTGCTGTAAAAATAGGATCAATAGAAACATGCAATAACATATAAAATCTCAACCACAAAGAGATTGTTAGTGCAATTAGTATTCCCATTATTCAAGAAAGGATGCAAGACACATAATAAGCATAATCAATCACATATTATGAAATCAATTCAAGACATGAATATGCAAACCATAAAATCCTTCCTTGTTGTTCTCCTTCTCATGCAATGTGGGCTCTCAGAATTGAGCTCAAGATCGTGCCAACATAAGAATTCAAAGCAATTGTGGCTACCAAAATCAAAGGTTTTGGCTCTCTATTTATAATATTTTAGGGGTTTCAACCAAGAATCCATGATTGAAGGGTCGATTGTTTGTGATTGAGGAGTTGAACTCAGAGTGAGTGAGAGTTCAACTAAGTTGATTGCTTAGCTTAATAGAATTGATTGATCTATCAACAAATAGTTTGAAGAGATGACTTGAATGGATTGGTGAGTTAACTGATTGCATGAACGAGTCAATTGACTGGATGGATTAGAAGACTGAATTGATGGAATACTTAAGTGATTATTGAGGGAGGAATTAACAAAGTGGATTGGATAGTTAGGAGATGGAATTGTGGAGTTAAGAGTTGTGATTGAAAAACTAACTCAAAGTGAGTGTGAGTTAGCATTTAGGAGGATAATTGTGATTTAAATAAATAAAATATTATTTATTTGCACACGTGGAGATATTTTATAATTAAATAATTACTTATTTATTTATGAGAGAAATTGTTAGTTGTAATTAAATAAATATAATTTATTTAATCATGAGAGGGGAATAATTAGTTTAATTAAATAAATATCATTTATTTAATCATGGGATAGAATTTAATTTAATTCAATTATTACATAAATGTAATAATTAGGAGGCTTGGAAAGGGTGACAACAAGATATGTACTTTGTTATTATTAGAAAATTTCAGAATCAGTGTTAAGTTACAAAATAATTTTGATCATACTAATGTGGATCTTAGCCAAGAATTTGAGTTGTTACAGGTAAAGTAGGAACATAAGTCATGAAAGGAAAAACCTCTCTTGCATATTTTTGCTGGAGAGTCAGGCTCTTATATTAGTAATTCTATTCTGAACTACAAATGTAATTTCACTTGGATTGATAAGATAGGATCCCAGTAAGGGCAGAATCTGTTTACACCAAAATGAGACTCTCCATCTCTGCCCATTGAAAAAAGAACAACAAAATGCTAGTTACTTCAATCAGGGACAAGAGGGATCAAACAAACCAAATTTGTATTCTATGTTTATCAAATAAATTTGTAATAGGAGGGAATGCCCTCTTAAAACATCATGTATTAGAATCCGGACTACGGTCCCAGGCAAGGCTGGAGGTTTTCTCAGCCCCACTCTTTCCTACCAGTGCTTGTATTGAGTGGGGTTTTTGTAACACTTTTTTATGATTAAAAAAATTCTTGGCTCTAACCTTTTACCGATAAAATAAAATAAAATAAAAATTAGGAGGAAACATTAATTAAATTTGGTTATTTAATTAATAATTATAAGATAGGGTATAATTAAATAAGGTTATTTATTTAATTATATTATAGATGAATAGATGATGAAATACTTGTTTAGAAGTTCAATAATTAAAGTAATTAATTAAAATCACTTAACTATGGAATTAGGTAGAAATGACAATTTTGATAGTAGGATATGGTAGAATGACACAATTAATGAAATAATAAAGATTATTTAAAAATTTAGGAGGAATGTTAGTAATGTCATTGCGTTAGAGAAATAGGCCATTTTAAGTGTCTACAGTGGGTCAATAAAATACCTTGATGTAGGCTGCTCTTTCATTAGACTATTTACACTTTCTATCAATAATTACTCAAACATAGTGGATGAAATTGGTAAATATGTACTTAGTAGAAATGAAATTATCAATGGCCTCATGATATGTCTGTTAGTTGAGGATATCACCATTTTAAATTTTACTAATGACCACCTCAGAAAAGAAGTCATAATCCTTTGGCCATTCATACAAATATTTTAGTGCAGACTCCTAATTGAGAATATAGGGGACTATCCAATGCTGTAATTCTTTGAATACCTTAATGGCACCATCACCTCTCCTTTATTCTACACCAACCAACCATTGAGGTCTTTCTGTACTGGGAACCTTGAACCATTGACCCAGTGCCTTCAATGTTGGATGGTAACTTGAACTAGTAAACCCCCCATCCTTTTCAAATTCTGAAGCAAACATAGGGTCAAACTACTATCTAATCTGATCTAGCAAGAAAACCTCCTCTGGGTTCCACTTGAGGATCAAAAACATCCCTCTTTCCTTTATTATTTTTCTAGCTTCAACATGACTTAGATGACTTAAGTCAATGTCATCCAAAATTGCATTTTATGGTACACCTTCTGATGGGCCTTTCACCTTTAGAAATAAGGCTTTGAACTGAGCTTTATTCACAAAGTTATCATCAATCATGAAAATTTGGGCAACTATAGCCCTTTCATCCTTTTCTTCTTCCCTAAAGGGATCTCATCTTCATCATATTCTTCATCCAATTTGACACTGGGATCCTCACTGGTAGGCTATGCTCTTGGAGCTGAAGTCAAAGGCTTCTCCACCCCTTTTTTTGTTTATGTTAAACTTGACCAATATATTGGCCACCTACTTCTCTTCTCCTATTTTAGTTGTATCACCAGGAATCAACTATTGGCTTGGAACATCATTTCCTTAATGTACATTGTAAGGATCCTTTATTTCAATATTTTCTCTTCCCTAAAAAATATCTTCAAAATTATCTAGCATCAAACCAATTCTTTTGACTCGATTTTGTTCATATGGGTAATAAGTGGTAAATCCTCAATACCTAATCCTAATTTCATCCTCAATCCTCTCTAGGATTTCTCACTTCTTCCAGCATTGGGTGATTGTAATATAATCTATGCAATTCCTAATGAAATCCTTATTATGATCCAATTCATGCAGATATGGCCTCCGCTTGAGGTGGTCATGTCTTAATCAATACATAAAACCTTTTGGATCATGTATCTGCTTAATTTACCAAACAAAGCATATCTAGAAATGGGAAATTTTTGCACCTCATGCAAGGCATCATTTCCAATATACTGAAATCCCAACACTTGGTGAGATTTGGAAGGAAAGATCACTTCCTCTCCTTTTTTTAGATAGGTTTCCTATATCCATAGGTTCTTCCATATGAACTTCATAAAATAAATATTAGGAGACACATGGTATGGAAGTTGGTGAGGGGCTTGTGGGAATCCATACACTATAATCAATGTGTAATTTGAGAAGGAGAACTAGTCAACATAACTGAATCTCATAGTTTCATCAAGTCTCAATTCATTTTATCTCATTACCTCCATAATTATGAGGAAATATGTCCATCAAAATACCAACCATCCATAAACTTTCATGATAAAAGACTAATGAAAAACAAGATAGTTAGCCATAGAACTAGTCCTATCCAAAATGTAACATCATCTTTGCACTAAGTCCATTCTTCCTCTACCATCCAAGAACCTCAATCCCAATTATCTTGGCCATTCAAACTTATGTTGAAACAAAATCAAGTGACAAAGAAGATAAAGATATATGAATTTACCTCTAGAAACTTACTTTTGACCTCAATAAGTCCCTCATGAATCTTTTTGGAAATATAAGAGGCAAAATCATATTCAACATTCAAATATTTGTGCTATATTCTCATTGCCATCAACATCATCCACATAGGAATCCTATTATCTACATTCTCTCCTAAGACCTAGCACAATGCATAATAGGTCAATCTAAAGTAGTACTCAAACTTCTCCAGCTCAAAAGGCTCCTTGTCAAACTGAGAGATAAGAATTTTCTCAAACCTCAAAGCTTTAAATATGAAGAGGGGAATCTCTCTCAATCTTTATGTTTCCTTCTTCTTCTTCTTCTTCTTAGGTGGTCCCACAATACCGCATCCCACTTTTTGGCCATCTTTGACACTGAGATCAACATTTTGAAAAAAAATCACTTTCAAACACCTAATGCTACAAAACTATTAAGAATTTGAAGATGATGTAAACTAGTGTTTGTTACAATTTTCTTTCTAGTTTCTAAATATATATTTTTTAAAAATTTATAATTGATTTGTATCCATTTTCCTTCTCCTTTGAAAAGTGGTTTGTATGAAAAATCAACATTTTAAAGGAGTGACCGTCTCTTGTATAAGAATTTTCTTTTTCAAAAATGATAACAATGTAATTCTTTTGAGGTTGGATTTGTAACATCAATATATAGGATGTAATTGGTTTAATTTATTTTGGTTCAATATTTCATATTTTATTAAGTTCTAAAGTGACAATAACTATAATTCAGGCATAGGTTCCTTTGGATCGGTCTAACTTGATGTGTATATATCAAAATTCATTTTTTCTTTTTTTGATATAAAGGTAACAAAAATACTCTTTTCCTACATATTTTTCATATTTTTTTTTTCCAAATTTACTATTTTTCCTAAAGCATTGAAGATACAGGTTGTTGAATGGCCAAACAACCTATGTTTAACTAAAGTAAAATTTGAAAGTGATAATGAAATCAATATGTACTAAAATTATAGTCATTATAAAGCTTATTTCGAATAACATCATCTGATATTTTTTGTTTTAGAAGATAATCTTGTTTAATCCTTGTTTCAGGTCTTGCACGACCATTTTTTTTTATAGATTTTTGATGTCCACTGGTAGAAAAATTCAAATTGGGGGTCTTCATGCAAAGAATCCCTTTGCACAAAGGTTCCTCAGACCTTTGTGCAAAGGGATCTTCACACGAAGACTCTCCTGGAAAATTTTTGGAAATAATAATCCCACCGGATTTTTAGCTGACCTAGTTGACCTGAACTAGGTCGACTAGTTATGTATTTTCGCATTAGTATGATATAAAAGTAATTTTTTTCTTGATTTCTTACACAATTACAATCAAGTTAATTTCCATTTTTTACTATTGACTTGATTTTTTCAAGGGTATTTTTTAAGAGAGGAGAAATGGGAAATAGGAAGTGAAGGCAAAGTAAATCTATAAGAAAAAGGTCACCTGGTACAAAACAAAAAAGTCATGAAGGTGCATTGGCATATTATTATAAAACTAAAGAAGGTATGGAACTTCTCATAATCTACCTCAAATTTCTCTAGTGAAATTTCTACCATTGTAGGTTGGGCCAAGTCTTGTTGCCTTTGTCTTCATTGAGTGTATCTCACCTTTCATTTTCCTATTTTTATCTTTTTCTTCATCAAGCTCCATAATCAGATGTAGCTTTGAGATCTCATATTCATCCTTTAGTGCTTCATTTTCTTCCTTAAGCTTTTCAACCTATTCTAAATTGGATTTATCTTTGTTTGGTTCATTTTGAATTTTGACAGGTTCTTCCCTTAAACTTCTTGAATGATTCAACTGCTCCTTGAGTTTCTTAATAAAATATTCTACCCCTCTTAACTTGAATTTTAGATCTGCATTATTTGCATTAGCCTAATCAATATCTTCTAGTGCTACTTCATATTATTCTTTAAACTACTAAAATCCATTTGGATCTCTTTTAAGCTATTAGACTTTTCTTCCAAGGGTGTGAGACTCTGATACCAATTGTTAGGATTAAGTGATACCGAGAGAGGGAGAATCAATATCGCAACAATTTATATTCTTTCTTAACCAATTAAAAAATAACAACATTAATCCAATAATCCACAATACTTGTACACTCACACAAGAGTACTCATAACACCATAATTTGTTTTCAAGGAAACCCTGGTTAAGGGAAAACCGTGGTGGGGATGGTACCCACAAATATCTGCACTATAAGTATTGTGACCCTATTAGGAGTCCTAGCCTTGCTAGGAGCCAAGTATTACAATAGGTAGGTCCTTGTTAAAGGGATGATAAACCCTGTTAGGGGTATACAAAAGTTGTACACATTGCACTTACAAAATTAGACTTTCTATCCAATATTACAAATGATAATACAATAAATACATGAGAAATTCACCTCTGCATATCATGCAATCTCTTTTCTCACCCTTTTCTTAGTCTACACTATGCTGATGATATTCACATTATAGATACTATATTTCAAATACACAATATCATCATATACTTATACTTGATTAAGAGTATAATTCCTAGGGTCGGCCTTCTATCATATCATCTTTTAAAAAATACAAATTACATTGTGTGAGTTTTCCCATGTAACAATATCATTTGGCCCTTAACAAATATAAAACATCATAACATAAGTCGGCCAAAACTTATACTTCTTCGCTTTCCCTGTTGCACTATTTCCTATCTTCGCATGCACTCAGAGAGTTGTATCTTTTCCATCTCACATCCAAAACACATGTGATCTTTCTTGAGTGTCCTCCATACATCTATCTATCCAAATATATAACTGTGCATAGCTTAACTCTCTTTGTACCATATTCACTGACCAAGATATCAAGACTGTCTACTAGGAATTGACTGTGGGCTTAGGCATTTTTCACATCATTGATTACCAAAATAGTATCACGATGCCTTGCGATAATCTGAGGGATAAGTGTTTCCAATAATGAAAATAATGACAACATCCACGTGCACACATGTTAGCCACTTGCCAACAAAAATATATCATTATTTACTTCATCTATAATGAGACTATCCAACTTGTCATTTGTTGGTCCTTGCACCATGTGACACTCAATGGAGACAAATGTAACATGAGGGAGGAAAAAGGAGCTTCATGGGAAAGAGATATAAACTAACCTCCAAATCTCACTCCAATAAATCTTCACCAAATATTCTCCAACATGAGGAATAAGCTCAATTTCTCACACACATAAATGACATGCCTCACACATGCCTTGAGTAGATAGGTAGGTTTTGTAAATCACCAACCCCAAATACTGACATCATTAATCATTATCAAAATCTTATGCGGTTAATTCTCATTCTCTCTTGGCTAACTCAACCTTATTTAGAATTATAAATATTTGTCAACTATCAGTTATTACCTCAAATAACAAGACATATTTTGATCAAATTACGCACTGTGGAAACCTTCATTGCTGAGATCAATGAAAAGATAAAATCACTGGATACTAAAATTGAAGCCAGTGTACAGGTAGCTTTAAGTGAGCCACAAGCTTTTGCAAAGCATATATTGAGATTTCAAAAACTCCGACAGTTAAGAGGGGATCTCAGGAAACAGGAAGAAAGGATTTGTGGCTAGGTCACCGAGCTTCAAACTGAGTTGCTTCCTTACCTGAAAATTTTTGAGAACCACATTATCAAAGTGCAAACACTTGTTGCAACACCAAAAATCTGTGTGTTGGACAAAATCTTTGACATGCATGCACAAGTCGGTCTTGAGCATATTGTTCTCACCAACTTGAAAGAGGAATGGACAAACCTCTTGGATTCATTGAAGAAAACCCATAAGCGTATTTTTGATAAGCTGTAAGTATACACTTTTTTATTTGGCATTAATATCAAAAAGGGGGAAAAATGTATATGCCCAATATGTAAATAAATGCTACGTATACTACAATACTACCAAGAGCATGCACCGAGGGGGAGTAAGAGTAAAGTTTTTTGAAATTTTGGTATCTATGTATATATGGAAAATTTTAAGACATAAGGTCTATATACATTTTAGTTTTGATACTAATGCCAAAGGGGGAGATTGTTATCTCTATTTGAGCATTAAAGATTGTCATTAGTATCAAAGACAACCAGTCGGTTACCTATGCAATCCAATTGGTAAAAGTAACTACTTCAAGCTACTCAAGCTAGTCGGTCAAGCTGCACAAGCCTACACACCGAGCACCAAGGTAGTTTTACTGAGCATCAGTGTACAATGATACCAAGTGTCAGTAAACAATGAGAAGACTAGACACCTAGCAGCAGTGAAACTACTGAGTAGTATTTACAGTGTTTATCGAGCAATACAGAAAATGATATAGTATTTAGGAATGACACATTTATGATTGCTAAAATATTTGTGGATGATAGAATATTTGGAGGACAAGATCATATCTCTAAATCATTTGATGATGAGATGAGAAAAGAATTTGAAATGTCTATGTTTGGAGAGATTAAATTCTTTCTAGGCTTGCAGGTTATTCAACAGAATGATGGAATTTTCATCACACAATCTAAGTACATAAAGGAAGTATTGAGAACATTTGGCATGAAAAATGCTAACCTAGTTGGAAAACCGATGGTCACAGGGTGCAAACTAACTAAAGATGATGAATCTAAAGAGGTAAACCATACATTGTACCAATCTATAATTGGTAAACTGATGTATGTAGTACATAGTAGGCCAGATATGGCACATGTAGTAGGGATTGTTGCTAGATTTTATGCCAATCCAAAGGATTCACATATGGTTGTAGTAAAAATAATCTTGAGATACCTGAAGAAAATAGAGGACTATGGATTATGGTATCCTAAGGAGGGAAAATTTGAACTAAGAGTTTATACCGACGCTGATTGGGCTAGAAATATAGATGACAGAAAGAGCACAACTGGATGAGCATTTTTCTTTGGTGAAAGACTTGTTACTTGGACAAGTAAGCAATAACCTTGTATTTCTCAATCTACAGCCGAAGCAGAGTATGTTGCTGCTGCTACAAATTGTTCAAACATTGCTTATATCAAACAAGTGTTGGAAGGGATGAATGGGGAAATCACTGAGCCGGTGATTATATATTGTGACAACACTAGTGCAATAAATATATCTAAGAATCTTGTAATGCATTCAAAGACAAAGAATATTTCTATTAAGTATCACTACTTAAGAGAACAAGTACAGGAGAAGCAAGTCAAACTAGAATATGTTACATCAAAGGAGCAACTTGTTGATATTTTTACCAAGCCTCTACTGAAGGACACTTTTGAATACTTGAGGACTAGACTTGGGGTCTGTCCCCTGTCTACCAGTCACTAATGTGATTTGGAGGTTGCATCAGCCTATTCTTATCAGAAGATCATTCATGTTGATGCAACATAGCTCACACTTTGGATAATGTCTAAAGTTGTGAAAGATTTGAGGAACAATTGACATATCAGTATACCAAGATACATTGTATGTATTGAACAACAAAGAGTTACTTGGCTATTACAGAGTTGTATGTTTTATGTTTTTCTTTGGCATTGTTGTCAAAGGGAGAGATAAAAAATATGATAAATAAAGAGATCAATGAAATATATATCTAAGAGAGAGATAATCTGAGAAAGTCAGGGAGAGTTTTGAAGGTTTTTTGTAGAAGAACAGAAGGAATCTGAGAGCTGAAAATATCAAATCTGCAGAAGAAAGTCTATACTTGTAATGCTGTTATGTAACATAGTGATTAAAAATATTGAATATCAAGCTAGGGAGAGCTTACCGAGCTACACCATTTACTTACATAGTTGTAGAATACATGTTTGGTATGTGCATGACATATTTCATATTGCTTGTGTTGCCATCAGTGCCAAAGGGAGAGATTGATGAACTAAAACTGATTGAATACCTGAATGACTTGAAGATCAATAATTAGAGATCACTGAGTATTGAATTGATATGTAAGATAATTGAATCAGTCATTATGTTGTCATTGATGTCAACTAGTTTTGACAGTACTTATCATGTTAGTTGCAAACATCTAAACATCTGTAAAGTGGAGAGAAAAGATGAAGAATTGAGATATCTACATAGAGGAAGATGGATATGACAAATGAGGATAAGGAATACTTTGGGTAACTTATTGATGAGTCTATGACTTCATATTGTTGACTTGATTATGTTGCATTAATCTTTGATGAAGAAGGAAACAAAATGTACAAAGCAATGTGGTCGGTAAATGAAGCACTTCAATATACACCGTGCCAGTGTAGTGTATACCGAGTGACAATATTAATCGAGCTTGTGTTCGTCGACACATTTCTTTGTTAACTGAGTATGGATGAAAGTATTAAATGCTTAAGTTTAGCCGACATAAATTGATGAGCTAGAAATTGTTATGATTTCGAGATTGAGGATAAAGTTTGTTATGAGATCCACGATTGAAAAAATTTGGAGAAGGTTTAAAGGATGGAATTGAAATGAGTTACTAACACAACCATCTAGGAAGGTTTAAGCGACAAAATCAATGAAGGAGAATAAGTGGCAAAATCTGATGGATGATAATAAAAAGGTTTACTTGTCTATATAAGAGATATGAGTTTCATTGTTGAAACTATGCCGGAAGAAAGAAGACTGTAGAGATTTCACGTGAACTCAATTTCATGTATGCCTGATCAGACTGATTGAAGGAGAACCAAACCACAGAGTTAACAGAGTGTCAGAGAGCTATTACCGAGGGACAGTAAGTTAATGAATTTTGAAGAAGTGAATTGATATATTGATAAGAGGATTTGTATGGGCTTAGAATAGATCTAAACATATGCAAATTGAGTTATATTGTAATCAGATCAACTACTGTTTCAGTTTAACCATTGATACAGAAAAATCCCTTAACCAAGTGGACTTAACCATCTTATGTTATGCCCCTATGTCATTCAATGAATGTACATTGTTATCCTATCGACCTCATAGTGAATGATGGTTGTATGCAAATTAGATGTCTAACAACTAGAAATGATAAATTAACTATTAAAGCCAATGAATCTATCTAATGCAAACACAATGAAGAATGCAAAGTAACTATGAAATGATGAAACTAATTTAATTACCTTCACCTACCATGCAACTTGTCTCCATTGTCCTCCTAGCTTTGATTTCTTGAAGATGTTGAGCTCTCAGATTTCCAAATGAAGCCTTCTCCCAAGATGCTACCAAAGTGTGGAGATTGAATGAAATGAGTGCACAATAGCTTATGCAAACTAATGGATGGAATGCAAATGAAATGGTGATAGTATGGATGCTCGATTGCTCTTAGAATGCTTGGATGCTTGATTGCTTGAATACTTGAATGCCTATTGTCAAAATACCTATTAGCTCTCAAATGGGAAATGCGGCTCCTTTTATAGAGTTTTGGAGGATCTAGGCCTAGGTGGCACAATCCTACGGTTGAGAATGAAAGGTGGAAGATCCTAGGGCTAGGATTGACTTGGTTGAAGGAGTTGAGAGAAAGGGGGATGTAGTTGGAATGTGAGAGGAAGAATAGGGATGATGTTCCTCTCACATTGACATGGAGAAGAAGAAGGTGGAAGGGAAAGACACATGTCTAGTGTCTCACAAAGACCAAAGAGAGAAAGAGGGAGAGACCTTTTCCTCATGAGGACTCTTTGCACAAGTGTCCTATGAGTCACCTTTGACCCTTAGAGGTGGCTTGAGAAGCCCCTTAGGAATAGGGAATGTCTCTTGATTTGGTTGTTGAGAGGACATGTGGTCATGAGACTAAGTCCTATGAGGCCACATAGCCCTTAAGAATAGGACATGTGTGGGTGAGGATAATTGTAAATAAATAATTAATAATAATTATTTATCTTAGCCAAAGTGATGTGTCAAGTGACTAGGTAGGTGAGGTGGACTAGGAAACTTATTTATATTTAGGTAATTGTGTATTTAATTAAATCACTTTAATAAGACTAATTAGAAGACTTAGGATAGAAGAATAGACTATTCAGAAGAGTGAAAATTATTTTGGGTTACCAGTGCCAGGTGGGTTTTCCTTTAATAGGGTTTCTACGTTAAATCATTGTGTTATGTGTTTCTATGATGATTGCTTCATTATCATACTTTACATACTGCATATTTGATTTGGTCGGTAATAACAGTAAGCTAATTAACTGGTAATCGGTAAATGCATAGACAGTATAATAGTTTTTGTTGCCGAGCTACAAAATTTGTTGAAATTGTTTAAATTATTACATCTTTGCATTTGGGACTATAGGATAACTGATCTAACTGATTCACCCCCCCTCTCAGTTATCAACTCATTATTGGAGCTTCTAGTTTGGAGTCATTTATGTTTGATTGCATTCATTGTTAATAGAGAATCCCCTTTCAAATACAATTTGTTCATTTTCAATTTGATCAGAAATTTCACCCCAAACAACACAACTCTAAGTGACAAGAACAAAAGAAGAAGTAAGATAATCACAAAATAAGTAAAATTTCAAATATGAATGTTATGCGACAAAATATTTTTTTTAAAAACTAAAATATATTGTATATTTTATATAATTTTAAGGTTTGTAGCTAGAAATTACCTAACATATTCTAATTTGTTTATTTCAATTACTATGCAGATTTCAAATGTATAGGTGAAATCTTGTATACTTATCTTTTACCTAAAAGTAGATTATTATCTTGATGAAACAACACAATTTGTACATTTCAATACATATTTTAATTTAAGTATATACTTAAAATTTCAATTATATTTATTTAAAAAAATAGTTATAAATGCAAAATTTATTCTTTTATATAAATTTTAATTTAAGTCTCAATTTTATGCATAGTATCTCTAATACATACCCTTCAATTATGAAAGTCTATTATTATTTTTATTAAATAGATCTCAAAACAACTACATTGAATTAAAGACATAAATTTAGATAGATATATTGAAATTGACATTGGCATTTGTAAATAAAAACAACTAATACATCTACATCTTCATATTTAATTAGTTAAATATCAAATATTATTCAAAAAGAAAAATTAAATAAAATTTTACTTCATTTTCTTTTACAATCAAGTGTTTTCATTTTCAAAACATATACCCAATTTATTTCTCTTTGAAATCATGCAATGCTACAGATTTAATTCGTACATTCTCAGGATTTGCATGAATCCCTCTCTTATAATAAATCAGGCGATCAGATTTAATTAATACACAACCGAATTTATTTCTCTTTGGAATCATGCGATGCTACAGCTCTAATTTGTAACATTCTCAAATTTTGGAGGAAGCCAAGGTGACAACTAATATTCCAAGAGAAGAATGATAAATGCAATGCATATATGTCAATGGCAATTAAGGTCAATACATAAATTCAAAGGTGATTCAATTGCCAGTTCCCTAAGTTTTAAATGTTTTTCAGTTTTCTCATTTATTGCTGGGAACATTGGAAATTATAAAGCTATGAAAATCCCTGCCATTCCTGATATTGTTAGGAAAAAGAGAGTGTGTTTATTACATTGTAATCTCTCAACTGCTCCAATGGTCTTCACATAATAATTTCCAATGTACTTCCCTCCTTTTCTTAAGCCGTTCTTTCTGGATCTTTCAATTGTATTAAGGGCAACCAGAAGCATATAGACATCTCTGTGACATCTGTGGGCATGCATTGATTCAGAATGTATGATGTCAAAATGAACAAGGATGAAAAGGGGTGTAATGATCACAGAAATCTCACAACCGTTGATTTGTTTGGATGCAGCATAGTAAAATCACCATGTTCTTTACTAGCAGGAACTAAGAGAAGCTACTCTGATAATTGTATGGTTTCTCCTCCTGTCAAGTTTGCAAAATCAATTGATTTCCATGAAGAGGAAGTGCTGTCATTAGATCTTGAAGTGGGTTTGTCCACATCAAAATGTCTTGTTCAAAAGAATGTTAAGGACATTAAAATTACAGAAGATTCTGCTGCAATGAAGAATGTCATGGACAATAAGATTACAGAAGATTCTTCAGCCATGAAGAATGTCAAGGAGAATAAAGAAGTTTGTGCAGGCATGAAGCTTATTGGTTGTCAAAGATGCTATACATATGCACTGGTACCTAGCCAAGAGCCCAAGTGTCCAAAGTGCAGAAACTCCTTTGTCCTGCTTTTGTAAATGAATTCTTAAATATGTCTAATATATGGCTTCCTTGTGCTTTTTTTGGGCTTATCGTAAAATACTTATATGATCTATCAACAAGGCCTATGATTTATTTTTCTTTCTAGATTTATAATCTTTTGTTTGATCTCTGAGAATAGTAAAGTAACCATAGATGTAACCAGAGTTTTATAGCGGTTCTTCAGCTTCTTAGGTTTTCACCGATCTCACTGAATTTTTAGGTTTGCTACAATTCTTTTGGGATTTTAATGATTCTGCACCCAGGGTTTGTGATGGTGTATGTTACTAGGGATTTTTTTTATGCTCTTAGAGTTTATGTCGCTATTAGGATAATCAGAATATATGAATGAGAATAGAAGGATAATCAATGGTTGAAATTTTAAGAAATCTCTATTTGATATGGACGACCTAAATTTTAAATACAGTAGTTGAAATTTGAAGACGATCCAACCCGTTTAATTGCCCTTGTTCACTATTTCTCACATTGGAAAATAGGATCATGATTGCTATTTTAATCTACTGCACATTGAAACAGTTCAGTGAGCTTTTACGGTTACCTGGTAATAAAACAGTTCAGGGAACTTTTACGGCATATATGTGCGTTAAAAGAATTCACGCGTAGACTCTTTTCTTCTCCGTAATGGAGATCAGATAATTTCTGGTTTATTGGGCGAACAGTAATAGCGATGATCTTTATCTCATTTTTTTTTTTCCTTCCACAGATATGTTTGAGAAAATAGGGTTTGGTGCTTGGTATTGCCAGTTGTATCATTTAAAATATGGTGAATGTTGTGAAGTGTTCTGCTATATCTATTTGGGATTTGTGAATATTGGAATATGTTTACAAGCATATTAGTCTATGAGGGAGAAATCTTATGGAATTGGAGCACTCTAGATCTATGGTTAGAATAGTTGGTTTTAAAATATTTAATGTATGGTTTTGATGAGGTTATATATAAAGTGAAACAATTTGTATACTCAAACATTATATATATATGTGTGTATATGTGTATGTGTATGTATTTATATATACATATAGAATTGAAGCAATACATGTAATCTAATATTTACAATTCTTAAAATAACAAAAAAGATGGCATAATAAAAATGGTCTAATACATTTGAATTACTTATAAATCTAGAAAAGTCTTCAAAATTCTATGATAATAACTTGTTTTTCCTTGTAATATCAAATTATTGTACGTATAATTTATCTATTGCAAATAAAGAATTATATATATTTCAAAAGTTCCAAAAAATATACAATCTCATACATCAATAAATAACTATGGACAAAGCTTTTTTATTGAAAAAATATGAAAGCTATTAAAGAGATAGGTGTAAGTAAGCTTTAAAAAAAAATTGCAAATAAACATTCTAAGGTCTAGTTGTAAAAACATATTATGATAGAGCATAAATAATTTGGAATCAATATGTGAAAATATAAAATCAACCTTGTCTAATGAGGAGAGAAAGGGAAAATGGAGGAACATATGATTGAAGTTTTTACAAAATGTTGCCCACAACATAACTTTAGGAAACAAATTGTTTACCAACAACCAAAAAATGATAAAAACAAGAAGGGCATGTGCAGGATCATGGTATGCCAAAAAGTGGTGATGTGAAAAAAATCATCTTTTCACTTGTCCAAAAATGTGCTAAAAAGCTTAGTAGGCCTAGGTGTTAGTACACATGGCCAAACCAAAAGCCAATACACCTTATGACCCATTAGGAAGTTTAAGAGTACATCTTCGGGGTCATAAGGTGTCTTAAGGGGTCCTAGGACCCATTAATGGGTCCTATGACCCCTTATGATACCTTACAACCCATTAGGAAGCCTAGGAGTATATCTTAGGGGTTGTAAGGTGTCTTAAGGGGTTTTACAACCCATTAATAGGTCCTACAACCCATTATGACACATTACAACCCATTAGGAATCCTAGGAGTACATCTTAGGGGTCGTAAGGGGTCTTATGGTGTCCTAAGACACAATAATATGTCCTATGACCCCTTTAGACCCATTAATGTGTACTTGGAACCCTAAGATGTATTCTTATGGTTCCTAATGGGTCGTAAGGTGTCTTAATGGGTTCTATGACCCCTTATGACACCTTATGACCCATTAGAAAGCCTAAGAGTACATCTTAGGGGTCGTAAGTTGTCTTAAAGGGTCCTAACATCATTAAAAACTCCTAAGATATAGTAATATGTCCTATGATCCCTTGAGACCCATTAATGTGTACTAAGAACCCTAATATGTATTCTTAGGGTTCCTAAGGGGTCGTAAGGTGTCTTAAGGGGTTCTAGGACCCATTAATGGTCCTATAACCTCTTATGACACCTTACGACCTATTAGGAAGCCTAAGAGTACATCTTAGGGGTTGTAAGATGTCTTAAGGGGTCGTAGGATCCATTAATGGGTCCTACGACCCTTTATGACACCTTACGACCCATTAGAAAGCCTAAGAGTACATCTTAGGGGTCGTAAGGTGTCTTAAGGAATCCTATCCTATGAACTATTATGACACCTTACAACCCTAGAGAGAGAGAGAGAGAGAGAGAGAGAGAGAGAGAGAGAGAGAGAGAGAGAGAGAGAGAGAACCAAGGACAATCCATCAAGATACCAAGTACATAAAAGAAGATCAACTATGAAGTTATAAAACCTATAATGGTTTTCTAAATAGCATGTGATTGTAATAGTCATAAAGGACTAATATGCATTGTAAGTGGACCAATAGTGTCCAAGAGTGTCAAGGATTGTTTAGGGGTTACTAAGCGGTTATAAGTGTTTGGATTAGGTCTCCAAGATGTTGGAAGTCATTAGGAAGTTTATATTTTATAAGTTTTAATTAGTTTTGAGTTGTTTTCATAGTTGAAAGATTCAGATTTTCAAACATAACGGTTACATTGTCTTTTAGTGGGAAACACATGCATAGGAGTCTTTTGGTATTCCTCTTCGAATGTAACTGCCAAGAAATGGTTGGAGTGGAAGAAGAATCAAGTCATTAAATGATAGTAGAGTCTATTTTTTGTGGAGAGGATGCTGAAATGTACGAATTATTCTCTGAGATGTAAATAAAGTTCAGATTTTTTTCAAGTCCAGTCTTGGTTTTTTATCATAGAAAATTAGGTGCTGTTGCGTGGGTCATATCTCCCAACTCAACCATTGGATCTTTCTCATCTTGGAGCAAGTATTAGAGAATCTAATTATGCCGATCCTCACCTGAGGGATTTTTCATATATTGTTTTATTTAAAAGTTATTCATGAAAGAGTATGGGTCTATGCAGAGGGTAGTGACATGACAGTTTTGGATGAATTTTTAAGATGCATGCACTAGTGTTTAGTGCCTCTACATCAGAGATCTCATAGGTATTATTATTATAATATTAATACTAATGTTAATATAAAAACATCAATATTATAAAAAATTATATCTATAACAATAATTAAAAACTAAAAAAAAATTGAAAATAACATGGAATGAAAAAGTTTGAAATTGCAAATGTTCAAATTTTAAATGGAAAGCAAAATTTTGGTGACAAAAATCTGATATCCAATTTGAAAATCTGATATCCGATTTCAAATTCGATATCCGATTTTAAATCCAATATTCGATTTCAAATCCGATATCTGATTAGGCTTGGTATTTTCTTGGGCATTACCAAATGTGGGTGGTCAATCCTTTAGGCGTGTTTCAGGAGATAGTTCTTGATACCGAGACTTTGACCATGTAGCTGACGACTATTTTTCACCCAAAATTGATGAAATGAAAAGGGTTTCTTAAAGACATTATCAGCTTTCCATCAATATAATTGCTGTCAAATTTCAAGTTCAGTAAGTAATTATTACTTATTTTGCAATTGAGTTATCTTTAAAGTCGTAATTGACATACTAATTGAAAAATAACTATAACTTTCAAAACCGTTTAACCTTTTTGAAATCTGAAAGATGCGTCACATTCTATGCTTTAGCTACTATAAGAAAAAAAAAGTTTTGAATTAGTTAAGGTGGTCAGACACGAGAGTTTTTTTATTCTGAAAAAGTTGTAGTAGAAAATTCATAATTAATTTTTTATTTGACTAAAAATTACAAAAAAATATGTGTCACATCCGGGCATGAGTCTACTACTTATATCTAGAATATTGGGAAATTATATAATCATTTGGTTGTGATTAAGGTGGTCAGACATACACATACTCTTTATCTTTTCCTTGAAATTTTCGTACTACTGCATTGAAATCTAAAATTTTGAACAATTAGATTAAAAAAAATTCAAAGAAGGGCTAGTAGTTTAGAAACTACATTCAATTTCCTACAGATTCTATTCTTACAACTTTTTCACATAGATTCATAAGATGTTCAACCTTTTACATCAAGTTGACTAACTCTAATTTTTTGATTTTTCATTGCCACTTAAGGCCATATTTTGGTATACCATGATCTTGCACATACCCATAAAATAAAGCAAAGAGTAAAAAACAAAGAAAAAAACTTCATTTAATTTTTTGAAGGCCTTTGCAACTTTAGATTCTAGCTAGGAAGTATCGAATGCCATCTTATTAAGATCCTACAGATCTTCACCTAAGTGAACAAAAGCCCTCTTCAAATTTTCCAGTGTCCTTGTACACAACCCCTTGCTTTAATTAGTAGACCCATATTTAGCTTTTCCCCATACCTCCACATCAATAGTCTAGACATGGTTTTGAAACATCTTCTCACACTTTCCCACTAAGCTCCTAATATTCTCAGTTGTTTCCTTAATCATATTCTAGTTGAATATGAGCAAAGTGAAGAGATTATCATTAATACTTTTCAACTTAGTTTCAAGTCCCACAATTCTACCCTCATAGTTTGTCTTTGTGGTCTCCACATCTTTAATAGCTTTTTAAAGAGAGACAACCATATTTTTTACCTCATTTTCATCTTAAGGAACATCTTGATACTTATCGCTTTCTATCTTACATTGGCTAACTCATAATTTCATATCCATTTAGTTAATTTCATGCAAAATTTATTTGTTCATCCTAAAGGAGTCCACAACTACATTTTTGGAAATGTCGAGAAGATCTAGAGGGCTTTCTTGATCAAAATTAATAAGGGAGGAGTCTTTGGGTAACTCATAGGGAGGCGAGGTCTTCTCTCATGTTTCAAATCAAGCACCATTTCCTTAAAATCTAGGGCATCGATAAAGGGACACAAAATAGGGGATGCTCTTTTGGATTTAGGGTTTTTCTTCTTTCTAATCATAGAGATTTTACCTTCCCTTTTAAAGATACTAGTTTAGATTCCACATCTATACATGTTAGAATTTAATCTTTCCTTGGTTACTTATGTATTTAATAGGATAAACCAAGGTATCCTAATGTATTTTTGTCCTCTAGTCCAACTGGGAGGACATGTCATATTTGTAATTTCTTTTATTAAAGAAAATATATATTCCTCCTTATGAGGAATCCTACACTTGTCTCACACACTAGTGAAATGTGGCACACTCAGATATGTGAGTTACAATGTAACTCCTCTCTCACATCTCTATTAAAAGAGATGGCTCTCCTTATTTTTCTCATTCTCTCATGAGATTTCTTCCTCTTCTCAATTATTGTATGAGCTTTGCTCTCACACACTCTCTCTCTCATTCTTAGGCATTTGTTGCCACTTTCATTAAATTCATAGAAGTTTTTTTATGCTTTTCCCCTTCAAAATCTTGTCTCCTCTTTGATTATTTTTTGGTGTATGCTCCTAGTTCTTGTGCTAATTCATGGTATTTTTCCTTACTCCTAGCTCTTGAGTTAAGCAATTTCCTGCAATTCCATATTTTGTTCTTTATCATTTTAACAATACACCAATATTTTTCTTCAAAGTACTCACTCTTAGACTTATCATTCTCAATCTCCTCCTCATCCTCTAAGGAAATAAGGGAATTCCTAATCTTACATAACATATAATCTAAAGTTAATCATTAATCTCTCTCTCTCTCACACACACACACACACACACACACACACACACACACACACTTTCCATCTCTTTCTCTATCTCTCACTCACTCTAAACCCCCTATTTAGTGAGGTCCCTATATATATACCTATTTCTATCTGCACCTATTTCCCCTCTCTCTCTCTCCCACTTCTCTATTACATGTCTCTATCACCTTCTTTGATATCAACCCCTCTATCTTTGTCTTCCCCTCTCTTTCCATCTATCTCTCATTGTCTCTAGATCTCTCTTATTCACCCACTTTGTCAAGATACATCTGATGTAGGAGCATCCTGGATGTAAGAGAAATCTTGCATCACCCAAAAATATTTTTGTTTGCTTTTCAATAAGGGCTATCTTGTGCAGAGTTGCTATTTATGGAAACTTACTACTTTTAGTAAGTTGGTCATATGATCTTAGAATGTTCTGATTTCACAGGTGGAGGTTCATCTCAGTCATTTCAGCCTACCAGTTGAGTTTCATTGCCACATCATCAGTATTGGTGAAGTTATTGAGGTTTTTGGGTATAGAATCTTTCAGGTCAATTTTGAAGGCCTTAGAGGCTCCAGATCGCGATCGACCTCCGATTGACTAGTGCTAGCGCATGTCAAGCACTGTAGATCTTGTCATCGCGTTTCCAAAAAGTGGTTATAATAGAAAAATGGAGCTACGGTTAAAAGGTTATGGCCTCCGGAAGTTGGGCTACCTAAAAACATATTTTGTATTTCTTTTGAGCTGACCCTATTGTAAAAATTGTGAAAATAAAATAATTCTATGTATAGTCGGCCCTAAAAGGCTAAATTTTTGGAACCTTCTCGGGTGGTGGAAATTTCCTATATAAGGAAGGCCCATAGTGTTGTCTTAGGCAGTTCAAGATGGTTCTGGGTAGTAGATCTGGGTATTGATTCAAGGCTTTGTCCTTCAAAATATTGTAAGGGAATGCCCATGTGGCTTTGTATATTGTAATTCTAAAAATTTGTAATTCCACATTTGTGGAGATAATAAGAAGCCCATTTTTTGTTCTTGCAAATTGTTGTTGTTTCTCTGTTTCTGTTATGTGTTTTTGGTATTAAGGGGAGCACCCTTCATCAACATCCCTCTCTCTACCTCTATTTATTTATCACTTAGTATGTATTTATCTTTATTTTTGCACATACATCTCTCGTTATCATTGATGTCAAACTTGTTGAAGGATGAGGTATTAGTGAGGTTGTGTTAATAACATGATTGCTAGTCCAGATGATAATATTTTTGGTGTGTTGAAGGATGGCATATTATTGGTGTTGTATTGATCACATATTTTGTAGTCCAAGTGATGGTGTTCATGTGTCTTTATATGTTTAGTTCAACATGGTGTACATATGTGAGCCATAAGTTTTTTCTCTAAATATGTTTTTCTCTAGTTTGGAATTCATCCATTCATAGATTTATTGTTATGCTCATTCGGTCTAGAAGATGTCCTTACTAGAACTTCAATTAAAATTTTTTCACTTGTGCAAGTTTCTGATCTAGTACAATACCACTTAAAATTTGTAGAGTGATGTTCTAGTTTGTTGCTACTAGTCATGGTAACATTTATTGTGCAACTAAAGACAAGTCTAATACTCTTATATTGAATATACATTGAGCTCTATCACACTAGTTCAAAGTATTTTTGGTGATCACCAAATTTGGTTGGATATAATGCTCTTATTCATATGTGATCATGTAGTAAATTTTGTAGTTTTATTTATGGTTTGCATGTTAGCTTTAATGATTTATATAGAATATATTTAGTCATGCTATATTTCAATGTATCCATGTGTGGCACTTCATTTGGGATCATTTTTTGGCCTTACTATACCTCATAATCAATATCGATATGTCTACTTGGGTCTCACCTTGGCACGTGGAGATTTGCATGATTTGAGATTTCATTAGAAGATTTTTTTGGTTTGATTATTGCACAAGCCTTAATTTCCTATTCACACATGTTACATTTCAAATATGACCACATTTGATGTGTGGACCACTAGATCTTTCTTAAAAGGATGTGTCATGATTATTTGTGTCCCTTCTTTCTCTTGGAATGAACAAGTTCATGTATTTTGGGTCCAAATGGCCTATGTTATGTAATATTATTTTATCTTTGTTTAGGAAAAAATGCAACAAATCTTCAAATGATCTATCTTATAATTAAGGAATGCATTCAAGATGAAATTAGAAGTGTAGAGGTGTGTGGAAAAATTGAAAGAGAAGGGAAGTGTATAAGAAAATTATTTGTATAGAGATTAGAGCTCCAATAAAATATTTTTAGACATAGTGGGTTGCAACATTATTTGATTCCATGAGCTTGGTCGCTTGATCCAATTAATGATTAAGAGATTCTTATTTTTTTTTAATCTAAGATTATTATTTTTTCCAGATGACAGTGAGTATACTAGAAGCTTTCTATTTCTTGTTCTAAGATAGCAAGTTTTAGTATAAAGGTAAATGCACAGTAATCTATTGCCTTTTAGGCTAACTTGAAAGACTCGACCTAGTTGGACTCGATCGGTCCCTACACATCCAGGCACACATAGGTGCCATGCGGTGCTGAATGGCACCTATGTGGCCTCGTTGACTTGGCCGAGTGGTACTCTGCCAAGTAAGAGTCGATCGAGTCCTAATGGTATTATAAATGCTGAAAAAGAGCCCAAAGCCACTCATTTTCATATTGAGGGGCTAAAGAGAGTGGGAGTCGATCATCAAAGCATACTCGATCGAGTTCTAGGTAGGGGCCCCATTTGTTTTTTCTAATTTTTTTTTAGTGTTTTTAATTTTTTCTTGTATTTATATGTAAAAAATGATTTTTTTTCACTTAGCATTATAATATATTATTTTTTTCTTCATTTTTAAGTAATAAATATTTTTAGGCTATATATTATTGATGTTAAAAATATATAATTTACTGAAAAATCTGAAACTTAAACATAAATGCAGATGTAAACCCATATAATTTACCCAAAAGTTTGAAACTTAAACGTAAACCCAAAACCTAAAAACATATATAATTTACCCAAAATGTAAACACAAACCTAAAAACATGTAAATAGTGCAATCTGATTATGTCAATAGTCCAATCAACCCAACAGGTTAGTACTAGAACTCTAGATAGTAGGCCACTCTTGATTCATTGCCCACTAAATTCATCACTAGAAAGACATATTGTTTGTACATAGTAGGCCACTCTTGATTCATTGACCACTATATTTATCACTAGAAAGACATCTACTATGTAAATGCACTGCCATAAGCTTATGTCAAAGCAATAAATGTCAATAGAGAAATAAGACAAGTAGGAAATAGTTTGAGCTAGTAAACTTAGGAGTAGCGGTGGTCCCTAACCAAATACTAACCATTTAAATGGAGCCCTAGAAATAATAATATAATCCATTGATGAATCAAGTTCCAAGCTCGTCCATGACATTGTTACACACAAAGCCAAGAAGTGCTTAACAATCAAGCCATAGTGGTTAATCTAGGTCTTTCTATAACTTCAAGGTAGCCCCAAACCACAATGGTAGTTCTTTGTTTTTCTAAATATATGATGTTAATGGGAAAAAGGCTCAAGATAATAAAGAAGATATCAAATAAATAACCAAAAAACTTGAAAAAGGTTAATTACAAAGATTTCTTATATCTAAAATCACAATTTGTATGAAGAAAATAATGCTTATGATCACAATAATCCATTGGGTTAGTATAATTCATCTACGCCCCTCAGACCTTGGAACACTGGGCTAGATAATGGAGGAGTTGTATCCCCTTTAGATGATCTACATGTTTGATTTATAAATTTCCACCCATAAAGATAAACTTAAAAAATAGAGCTAGAACTAAGCAATTGGTGTAGAATACACAACAACAAAACTCACACTAAGCCATAATGTTCTCATTTTAATGTAGCAACTGACATTTTCCAATCCAGCATACTAACACTATCTCATGATGAACCAAAACAAAATACATGTAAGGAGATATTTCCTAGAGGATATATATGATACTACATGAGTTGTTGTTAAAAATTCAAATTATCATAAAAACTCAACTTGGAACCGATTACACCACAAGCTGGAGGTATGAGAGCTAGATAATTTTGATAACAAAGATTGGTTCACTATGTTGTATAATATTGCATTTCTCAATTTAAAGATGTGAATGAACCATAATCAAAATTAAATGAAGTTCAAGCATTTCATTAATATCAAAAGGCACATACTTATAATTTTAAGAGTAATGGATATGTAATGGGCCTAAAAGCCCACTAACTACATCTACTCCACCTAATAATTTTAGTATTCCTCTAGACTTGCAAGGTAGCAGCGACCTAGAAGCCCCAAAAGTAAATACCAGTTACTTTATTTGCAATTATAAAAAACCATAGAGAAACTAGTAGTTCTAGTCCTTTTTACCTACTTATCCTAGATCATTTCCCTTCCTTCTTCTCTTATAAACATGTAAATTAATGAAAACATTTCTTTTGAATCCTCTCACACATTATCAAAGTACCAATAATATATCTTTTATATAAATATGTTTCATGCTTGAACACTTTTTTTCCTTTCATGAATACAACTTGTGTTAAGGAATAAATCTTAAAGTAATATATTAAATTTATGCCCGAGTTTTTCCACTTTTGAAGTCATTTCTGCCACCCTTTAGTAGTATTTCATCCATGGGTGGTATTTAAGGAGTTAACATTTATCTCAAAATTATTGTCACTTGAATAGGTAGATTTTGGATTTGTATTAAATTCATTTTTCTCATGCTTATATGTAGATGCTTGAATTTCAATTTTTTAAATTTAATTTATATGTAAATGCATGAATTTAAATATTTTTATTTAATTTATATGTAAATGCATGAATTGAAATGTTTCTATTTAAGTTATATGTAAATGCATTCAAATTAGTTCATGTTTGAAGTTAAATGTTTTCATTTGAAGTATGTATGTAAATCAAGTTATCTAATTTATTTAAAAAAATGTTCTTTTTCAACACATGTATATATATATATTGATTTTCTAATGAATGTATGTACATGTGTATGTGCCCACTTGCAGCGAGTAGTTTTTATCTAGATATATATTACTTTTGTGTACATCATGGATTCTATTGGTTCAGAGCCTAGTGTTCATACTAGTCAGGCATCACGAGCTTCCTCGAACCAACATGGTACCCCCCACAGAGTAGAGATAGTCCTAGAGTTGAGACTGTTAGAAATAGGGAATACTAAGAGGAGGGGGGGGGGGGGTGAATTAGTATTCTAAAAACTTTATCTTTTTCCCAATTATGGATATAACAGATTATCTTTATACATGCATAGCATAAGAAACTAAACAATATGCATAACAATAAAGAACTCATAACACATGATATGTTCTCGAGGAAACCCCGGCCAAGGGAAAACCCCGGTGGGGATGGTACCCACAAAGATTCACTAATCAAAAGTATCTTGTTAAGGATGTTGACCCTATTAGGATTCTATTACATATGTATAGTGTATTAGTCCTGATTAAGGGACTATACACCTTGTTAGAAGCCTCAACCCTGTTAGGAGTTGTAGATACAAAATCTGATTACAAGATGAGCCCACTGCCCAAAAAAGTAATATACAATGTATACTGATTACAAAAATGGATTAAGGTACACAACCTTATACTGCTTGCATCAATGTCTTCTTCACTGCTCTTACATTTGCATCATATCATATCATCACCATATTATACTTATCATTCCTTTTTTTCTTCTTGCAATTACAATTACATATATACAAGTTATTAAGGCTAATAACTTTACATCGTCGGCTTCCATATATTTTTATCTAAGGGTAAAAATCTAGGATGTCATCCCTTTATATTGTTAAGTCATTGTTTTGGTAAACAAAATAATCCCTTAACTCTTTACCAATTCTGTCTTCTTATTCTGACCTGTCGGCTTAACACTATCTTCGGTAAAACTGCCATAACTAATTCCATACATTCCATACTAACTTGCACTCTGAGATGGGTCATCAATAGCCATCATAGCATCTATGTGCAAGTGTGCAAGCACTGAACTTTCTCTAGTCAATGTCGCAAACCAAAACTGTATCCTGGTACATTGTGAAAACACTATCTCACACTTAGACAAATTTGCATTGCGATCTGCCATACTTTCTCTCTAACCCATGCACTCTTAATGTGGATCATATGTTTCCATAATGACAACATCTATGTACTCACTTTAGCCAAATTTCCAACAATCTCTCCCTTTGTCATTGGTGGCAACATATGAGAAAATTGGCTAAGTGTACAAGTCAAAATCTCAAAATGTATAACAAAATTCTGGCCATAGTATAGAATATGTATACTATCCTTATAACTCCTCAAAATATACTTTCTGATAAAAAAATTCATACAACACTCCCCCTAAGAGTATCAATCCTCATATACATAACAATTTTATACTCTACTACAATCACTTCCCCTTTGACAACAATGACAAAATAAAGTAGGGAGGATTACAAAATTGTAACCCAAAAAATAATAATTATACCTCCATTTACTTATTATAAAGCCGGTAGGCTTGAAACACAATCTGCAAAATTTACTTTCATGGCTTCAAACTCTTTCTCCCATGACTTTTTGATAGAATCTACCACATTAAGAAGTGTTCTTAATCCATAAGCTGCTATCTGACAAGCTTGAAGGTTCTCAAAATTAAATTTCTGAAATGATGTCTTAGCAGTAAGACATTCTTCTAACTATTCCTCAATAATGCTCAACTTCATAGACGTGTGCTCTCTCAGAAGTTCAAATCTTCTCAATTTCCTGTTCTTTTCATCTTGCAATGATCTTATTTCATCATAACACTTCCTAACTTTCTTCTCAACATCACTTACTTTTACATTGGGTCTAGAAAGAAGATTAGATTCATTCTGAATCTCATCTTCCTTCACCTTGATTTTCTGCTCCTCTGCTGCTGTCAAAATCTTAGGTTTTGTACACTGTATGTACAAAGCTTTTCTAGTCTTCAAATGTTTCCTCAAGTTCTTGATACAAACATCAAGACTAATAATATCATTTCTGATATTCTAACTCATACTTAAAAGCATTTCAGCTTCATAAGCTACTTGAGCTCTTACTTTAGCAAAGTCTGATAAGTTGGTAAACTCATCATCAAAAGTACTTAGTACCTTTTTGGCTCTCTCCAAAGGATTTGCTTCTGAAATATGTGTAGTTACAATAATTTTCAACTTCTCTGTCACTTCCTTTAGACTTCCTTCTAGATTCTTAACTTTCTTATTCTTTCTAATAATCTTATTCAAAGAACTAATCAGCTCTAGCTGATCATCATCATCAACTTCTTTACCTAAGTCTTCAAACAAAGTTCCAATTTCTTTCTTCTTTGCCTCAGGAGTGGGTGCATGAATTTCTATCTTTTTAGGTTCATCACTCACCAATTCAGTCTGCACTGCTTCTTCAGTCCTACTCGGTTCAACAAGAGCCGAATTGTCAACAATGTTATCTAAATTCTTAAATACATTATCTTTAGTGTCCAAGGTCACCTTAGTACCTTCAATGTCCATTATATCATCTTCAATGTTAACAGCTAAAAGAGAGGGAATATCCTCTTGTTCAACATCAACTACATGTCCTGCTGCAACTGAAGTTTCTCCAACAATTTCTGTCATTACTTTAATTATTGCTTGCTCTGGTTCTGTTCTCACTTGCTCATACTATCCTACCATGATCTGAATGGTTCTCCTCTTAGTCCTCAAAAGAGTGTCAAGGGGCTTAAAAATCTGCTTCAAATGATCATCATCTTTCACTTCACAAAGCTTTCTCACAAGATTCTCTCTTATAGTTTTGTCTTCCTCAAATGCTCTCTATTTTCTATTAATAAGTTTAGTAAACAATTCATCAGGTATTTGACCTTGAATAGAGTCAAATTTCTTATTTTCCAAAATCATATTCTTCACAATAGCATTCTCCAAATTAAGTCTATCAGTATAATCATAAAGATCATAATATTTATTCATTCTTGTAAAATCTCCATTCTCAATAATCTACTCATTTAGCTTTTCAACTTTTGGTTTCCAAGCTTTCTTCTTAGTATCATCTTTAACTACTGCAAACTTTCTTGGTACTGGTTGAACTATAGTCTTTTGTCTCTTTCCTGGTCCAGTAGCAATTTCTTTCTTTCTCTTGCTCGGTGTTACTTGTTCCTTTTTTGGTTCTTCTACTTTCACTTTAACTGGTGTAGGCTCTCTCTGTACTGCACTCGATAAAGGTGGTACACTCAAGAATTCTCCTTATCCAACATCTCTCAATGTTGCTGCTATCTGTTTAGCTACCAAAAATTCTCTTTCTATCATCCTTGTGTATTTCAATATTCTCTTTATGGTACTGTCAACTCTTTTCTTAGACTGTTTCTCTTCAATTTTAGCTTTAACAAAATTAAAGTTGTCTTCATAAGTGCCAAACCTACTGCATTGGGTGTCCAATTTAATTTTCAACAATCTTCCAACATACTCTTCTGTCTCAATCTCAGAAATCTCATAGCCAAGAGGGTCTATGAATTCAACTTTGGGTTCTACTGCTTCAATGTAAGTAAAGTCAGTGTCAATCATGAAACAAATATCATTCTTATATTTCTCCATAAGTGACTGTGGAATCCTTGATCTGCTAGTTACCAAATTTTGAAATGTCTTCAAAACTAACACAACACTCTCATTAACTTTATCAATAACATGATTTCTATAAACTTTGTTTATTCTTTCCATTGTAGACTATCCATCATTCCAATCATTTCCAATTGTGTAAGGAAATCTTCTCAAAAGGTGGAAAAACATATATGTAATCAAAGATGAGAATCTAAATTGTGCATATTTAGACTTCTTAATCTTCTCCAAATTCTCAAACAATTGAATTCTCAAAATCTCACACATATCAACAGAAACTTTGTCTACACACATCAAATAGGCAATGTGAACCATGCCAGCTGCCATGTCATCTTCTCTAGAATTAGCACAAAACTTTGTAGTCAAAATCTTACATAGATATCTTACATCATGTTGTCTAATCTTGCTGATAACAATACCTCTACCAGTATAGGATGATCCAGTGTTGTCAATGAAAAGCTTCCTCATGTTTTTCTCATTTAAAGGGATAGCACCAAGTTTGGATAAACCGGTGACTTCATGATTTAGGTCAGCTATGATGTCAATCACTCTGTCTTCTAACCAAAATTTCCCATTGTGAATTCTACTTAAAATGATCTTTGTGCACTCTTCATTATCGAATTCATACTGTAAACCATACGTGACAATTTCATTGTTTTTCAAATGTTCATAACCTTGCTTCAATGACATATCCTGGTTATATATATTTTGATACTCACTTAAAAAATCACTATCATTTACTGTTTCCAATTTACATCCAAGATAACTCTTTACATTTTCCAAATGCAAAACTTCGTCTGGTACGGATGATAAAGAAAACTCAGGGTCTACTTCTAAAGCTTCTACTAGTTCTTTCTTCAATTTAGGTCTATTCTTGTCTCTAATGTTGTGAATCAAAGATGTATCCATGTTTCCTTCTAATTCTTTATACCGATTCAAAGATTTGTCAAGATAAATACCTCAAATTCATGATTCTAGGGTTTGCGAAGATTCAACACTTAAATCCTTCACAAAATCTCTACAAAACACTTCCAATCTCTGCTTTTGATCTCCTTGATACTTTAATTTGCTTTGACAATCAAATAACATCGATCATAACCTTTTATGACTTTAATCATACTTAATTCTGACATCGCATTCAATTCTTTTGCCGCTTCTTTTCAAAAGTTATTCCTGTTAACCTGCAAAACTCAAAACTTCTTGCGATCTTGAAAAACAAAATATTTTCTTTTGCACTCTTAACCATAGCATTAGTACATCATAATATACCTTCTATTAACTGCACAAGACTTTGTTCATCATAAATCTACTTCTACACTAAATCTAAGTTCCTAATCTACTGTAATTTACATAAATTAAGTGCTTAAAGATAGGTCAGGTAAGGATTCATTCTTACCACTTAATACTTCACCTATCTGATTACCTTCCATGTTGATTATGCCTTCTTGATCCATTCCTTTAACATACTTCACTTCATCTATATTGCTACAAAAATCTTTCTGTCTGTTACTTGTATCTTCATTCCTTCTTGCATTGTTTCTAGGGTTAGGGTTCAGATGATAAGTTCCATTGTTCATTCTGCAAAACCTTGCTGTATATCCAATCCTATTGCATATCTGACAAATAATTCCATTGTTCCCATATCTCTGTCCTTGCTGATTAATTTGTGACCTGCAATTTCTAGCAATGTGTCCAACTTTGTTGCATCTATAACACACTACTTCATTTCTTTTGTTCATGTCTTCAATAGGTCTCTTATCTACATTGTTAGTATTCCTAAACATTCTATTACCATAATTATTCTTAATAACTTTAGGTCTTCTACATCCAATAGCTCTATGTCCAAAACCATGACAATTATAACAATAACCATTAAGAGGTTGAAACTATTTACCTGTGCAATCTCTTTTCATATGACCAATAATATTACAAGCAAAACATCTACCTTTGAATTCTCTTTGCATACCTTTGGGTGATTCCTCTTGCTTTGATGATTCTCCTTCTTCTTTAGGTGCATCTTCAGATTTGTTGATCTCATCAGGCTTCTTCTTATCTATGCTTTCAGATGTCTTCAGATCTGGTTTCTTGCTTTCATCATTTGTTCTAAATATATTAAATCCAAGTCCAGTCTTATCATAGGATGGTTTCCCAAAAGAAATTTGTTCATCGATCTTCTCACTATTTGAATATAGCCTTTCAAGTTGTTGTTTGGATTGAGTCAGTTCACCTTTCACATCTTATTGTACTTTTCAAGTTCTGCATACTGCATATTTACTTTCTCAAATTCGGATGTCACTTTTTCAAGTTTAGATTTCAGTTCTTCATTTTAAGTCTTTAGACTTTCATTCTCAGATTTCAGATTTACTTCATTTTTGCTATTTTCATCTTTCAAACTAAGCTTCAAATTTACTATCTTCAATTCATGCTTAAGGATCTCATTTTCTTTTTCCAAGTTGCTATCACAATCTTCAATAAGAATTTTGGATTCCTTTTCAGATCTCAGATCTTCTATCTTGTTTTTCAATTTCTCAATCAGGTTCTTTGCATCATCATATTTCCTTTTTAGAGTGTTTCTTTCATCAGTAAGCATATCAATCTATTTAAGAGCTTCATCAAGATTCTTCTGTAGTTGATCCATAGCCATAGAGATCTTACTCAAGCTTCTAGGCTTTCCTTGAATGATTCTTTTCTGAGTAACTAAGCTCTGATACCAATTGTTAGAAATAGGGAATACTGAGAAGGGGGGGGCGAATCAATATTCTACAAACTTTATCTTTTCCCAATTATGGATATAACAGATTATCTTTATACATGCATAGCATAATAAACTAAACAATATGCATAACAATAAAGAACTCATAACACATGATATGTTCTCGGGGAAACCCTGGCCAAGGGAAAACCCCGGTGGGGATGGTACCCACAAAGATTCACTAATCTAAAGTATCTTCTTAAGGATGTTGACCCTGTTAGGAGTCTATTACATATGTATAGTGTATCAGTCTTGATTAAGGGACTATAGGCCTTGTTAGAAGCCTCAACCCTATTAGGAGTTGTAGATACAAAATCTGATTACAAGATGAGCCCACTGCCCAAACAAGTAATATAAAATGTATACTGATTACAAAAATGGATTAAGGTACACAACCTTATACTGCTTGCATCAATGTCTTCTTTTTTTCTCTTACATTTGCATCATAGCATATCATCACCATATTATACTTCTCATTCCTTTTTTTCTTCTTGCAATTACAATTACATATATACAAGTTATTAAGGCTAATAACTTTACATGGTCAACTTCCATATATTTTTATCTAAGGGTAAACATCTAAGATGTCATCCCTTTATATTTTTAAGTCATTATTTTGGTAAACAAAATAATCCCTTAACTCTTTACCAATTCTGTCTTCTTATTCTGACCTGTCGGCTTAACACTATCTTCGGTAAAACTGCCATAACTAATTCCATACATTTCATACTGACTTGCACTCTGAGATGGGTCATCAATAGCCATCATAGAATCTATTTTCAAGTGCACAAGCATTGAACTTGCTCTAGTCAATGTTGCAAACCAAAACTGTATCCTGGTACACTGTGAAAACACTGTCTCACACTTAGACAAATTTGCATTGCGATTTGCCATACTTGCTCTTTGACCTGTGCACTCTTAATGTGGATCATATGTTTCCATAATGACAACATATATGTACTCACTTCAGCCAAATTTCCAATAGAGACTATCTCTAGGATGCACGCCGCTCTAACCATGTTAGAGAGGACATTTTAGAATAGTACTACTCTCCCTAATAGGGAGAAATTGACATCCATACACACTGCACTTATGAGTATGATTCAGAAGGCTGAATCATACAATCCATATGATGATACATCAATTGATGCTTTTTACTGTAGCCTCTCTAGTACTATCATAGGGATTGTGGGTTGGATGACAGATGATTAAGATGTTTTAGTCACTCAGGTTAAGAACATGTTTGGAACCCATTACATTGATAAGAGGGTGGTTAGAGAATATAGGGTCACAATATGTACACATGACTTAGTAGCCCCTTTTATTTATTTGAGATGATTGGTGGCCCATCATAAGTGGCCCCAAAAGGATGAGGTGCCCCCATATTTCTACAAATAATTGTTTGCAGAGTTCCATTTGGGTTATGATGTTGATTACACAAATTTAGCTCCACATGTTGTTCAGGGTCGAGGGAGATATCAGGATAAGTGTAGATGAACTAATTTACCACAACCCCCTAGTAAGAGGGAATTAGTCCAAGTCAAAACCTTTTGGTTGTTCCAAAAGGTTTGGAGACCTAAACTAGAGCTAGACATGTTACAACTGAGGATGCACACATAGTTATGTTTTCTAGCATTACCACCATCGTGACTAAGGTTGATGAGTTGTCATTTGATTGTGTGGGTAGGTACATGCTCAAATCTCAGATGAGCATAGGCGTTGATCCTTCTAGTCCATTTTATGATCCTTACATCTGATTTGATCTTCCCACTCTAGATGAGATAGTAAAAATACCAGAGGATCATCTGTGTGACATGAGCTCAAATTTAGTGAGTGATCTCATGGCAACTTACCAGAGGATTTTTGCATTGCATGGGGTTGAGCTGCATGATATTCCTATAGATTTTAGCCTTTTACTAACATCTCTTTTGTCAGTCTTTCTAATAATTCTCTTTTCAAACACTCCAGTCACTCAGCTATTTTAATATCACATCAATCTAACTGATGTTCAATCTAATTAATCTAAATTAATCAATCTATTAATATGACCCCTTAAGTCCCGTTGGTACCCAAAAAAATAGTTTGAATTTCCTATGGACCACTTGATCCAATGTTGGGAAACCCAATTGCTTTGGCCAATAAACAAGCCCAACCTACATAAGGTTTTGGACTTCTGCAATTCTAGCTCTGCAAGACCAAGGCTGGCAGGCCTTTACCTTGACCAAGTATGCTGGTTCAAGGTTTTTTATAGAAGATGGTTGTATAATAAAAATCTATTGAAAATCGCAAGTAATAAATTGCTTTGTGAAAGATAACCTAATCTATTTATTTGATGACATGTAACTGACATTTTTCTTCAAAATGGTAAATGATTATTATCAATGCTTAGAATTCACAAGATGATTAATTGATGCTATAACCTCTATTAGTGATATATAATGCTATGTATGGCTATTTCTAAAAGATGATCAGTTCCTATACCTCTCAAATTTAATCTATTAATGATAATCTTCTGATTGAATTCAACATATAGCTTTGGAGATAGTTTTACACAAAAACTTATCACTTCAAATACATTTTCAATGAGCATATATTTCAATATAAAATTGTAATTATTCTAATTGAATTTGACTTTTCAAATGACAGACCAATTGATTCCCGCAGTAATCAAATTAATTAACCATGCAAGATGAAAAGACCAATTGAATGAAAGACTATACTTTCAATTGAAATAATGAAACATGTAATAGCCAATCAAATAAAATGGAAAGATGAAATCTGAAGAACAAATTCAGAGAATAGAGGAACATATTTCACCAAGAGATTTTTAGAAATAGACGTAGTATTGTTAAATAGCATATAACCATTTGACATGTACTACATCCTAGCAATTCATAACAATTGTCTTTTCAAAATAAAGAAGGTAGCACCAAAAAAGTATATTTTTATATTATCCCCCTCTTTTCTATTTACTGTCATATATATAGACAACCTAACAGTTATCATTGAAAGGTCACATCCTTTTGTTAAAGTTTTTTGAAATACATAAACGCATAAAAAAAGTCATTAAGACTTAAAACATCTTAAGAAACAACATAAACTCAATCCCCAAGTATCTTTGCACACAATTTGATATGTTCCTTGTATTCCTTGGATACACATGTTAGTATTGAAAATGTTATCTTTGTCCATGATCTCCATGCTCACGAGGTTCTCCATCTACATGCAATTTTTTCTTTTAATCCAATGTCGTCCAATTGAGAAGCATACAGGGAAACACTGAGAAGATGTTTTCATTCCTTGATCCAAACGTGCCTGTCCTTAAGATCCCTTGCATCACTGGTAAATGGTGGAAAACCTTCTTTGATAACACTCAAGAAACTATCAGTCTATTTAATCAATACCTCTTGAAAAATCTCATGCTCGTTAGTAACCTTTTTCAATTCTTCAATGATCATATTATTATCCCCTTGTATAGTCTTTTCCTACATTCTGACATTGAGCCTATTTGTAATTCAGTCGTGAGACAAAACATTATCATGGTTTCTCTAGTAAACCTTCCAAAGGCTTTCAAATACATTTTTCATATTCTTAAATCTTTGTGTAAGCATAAAAATTTTAGTGTCTACCCTCACATTTAGCATCTGTCTCAACTTCTTTTGATTTTCTAAGAGCAAGTCATCATATTTTTTCTTCCATTTCATGTTATCTCCTAAGGTAATTATCAAGATACCTAATCCACTTTTCTTTATCTGCTCCTCATACATCACTTTGTAATGGTCCATATCCTTCATGAGCCCAAGTATTTGTGCTTTGTTAAATTTGGAAAATTCTATTGCCATATTTGCTGAAATAATAGGATTGTTTTCCCCTACCTTAAGCTTCATCATATGACCAAAGGCTTGGTCAACATCAATAATCTTAGGTCTCTTATTTGGTGGATAAAGAGCCCATAATAATAGATCATTTTAATCTTGATCAAACCTTGATCCCATAAAAACTTCATTCACAATAGCCATATCCAATTTGACATCTATTTTTGCCGAACGAAGAAGTCTGTCAAAAATGAAAGAAGCACTCATATCCCACCCAGGAAATAGAATTATACCAGCCTTTGCTAGGAGTTCCCTTCCCTTTTCTAGAGTCATTGTCTAAACTTCAAACTCAATATCATTCTTAAGTTTCTCCAACATTTCAACTTGTCTTAAGGATCCAAATTTGGGTGAGCATTTCTCAATCTCTTTTCCATGAAGTTATACAAGAGTATTTTGAACTCCTTTGAATTTATAAACTCATTGTCAAATACAAATGTACTATGTGCATCAACCCTGTTATCATTATAAATGTTAAGAGTATCTATGATCTTGTCATCTTTGTCTTGTTCATCTTTAACCTCAATAACCCTTTTGGACACAACTTTAGTTTCTGCATCATCTTCTTCTTCTTCAGATGCTTATGTCTCTTCTTGTGAAGTTATCTCAACTAATTGTTGTCTTTTATCATTCAAAATCTTCTGACAATATTCTATCACCAACAGGGCATCATAATATTTCAAATTTATGAATAAATCCTCACTTTCAAATGGAACATGAGGATAATCCCCCAATCTTTTCTTCTTCTTACACTCATGGATATACCCCTCTGGGTCATAGTTATTCCTTAGGGAATGTTCATATAATTTATATTCTTCAATTAACATCATTTCAATAACAGGGTATGCCTTGGTAGAAACAATAGTGAAATATCAAAATGATAAAGTGCCTGACAAAAAGGTCCGCTTATGAAAATTACCAAAATGTTTTGCATTAGAAACATGTAATTGCCTTATAATCTCAAGATAGGCAATTCTATCAAGAATAATCTTTGGAAGAATATAAGGAGTACCTTCAAAACCATAAATTATAAAAATGAAAAATTATTGCACACAAACCAATCCCCCCAATTGTGTTGAATTTTATTATTCAGGTCAAAGTGTTTGGGCCTAAGAAAGGATTTAATCTTATTTGACAATGCAATATCACAAGGAAAGTTAAATAGTTGATATAAGGCTTTCAAAATCAACTCTTCAAACTTAACATAATGTGACTAGACATATCTTAAATCCTATATAGAGGTCCATAATTGTACTGCCTGCTTCTCTCCATCTCTATTAACTGTATTTAGGGTAAGTGCACAAAGATGGGGGACAAAAAAGGGGGTATAAGATGCCACTTCTTTTTTTTTCCTTTTTCTAAAATTAGAAAACTCTGAACTTCAACAAGAAATCAAAGATAGTTAGACACTCTCAATTTTAAGATGTGGCAAGAACAAGAGTTATAATACTCTAAATCTAGTTTCTAAACTATGAATTTATTTTGAAAATGGTGCAGATTTAGGCCCTCAAAAGGGGGGAGCACAAAAAGTGGTCCTATTTTTTGTGAAAAAACATAACATAGCATCTGGTGTGCTACCCCTAAAATGTTAACTTTTTTTTGAATTTTTTTAATCACTCTAGTGAGAAGTTAGCTAATACCACGTAGTTTATCCTAGATTTTTCTGCTAATTTTTTGATGAATGTATAAATTTTTATGAATTTTTGAAGTGCACACATCCTGAAAATGTGAAATTTTTGTGTGCTTCCCCAAGAAATCATTGAAAACTAATTGAAAATCAATTTTTTTTAAAAGTGTGTATAATTGAGTATAGTTTCTAAAAATGTAATGAGCCAATATCTATGCCCAAAATACTACACGTTGGTTTTTGACAAAAATTAGACATACATACAAAAGAAATTAGAGATGAAAAGCTTAACATAATAAGAATTCAAAATAAATTATATGGTTAGATAGCTAATAGAGAGATCTACAATATCATGTTGTCTAATTTTAACTTTATTGAACCATGAATAAACTTGATGAGGAGCACACAAAAATATATGTGAATTTTTTGTATGTTTGCTGGAAAACATGTCTCAGACCTATTTGAATCCTCCAAGCCTTTGGGTTGGATCTCCAAGGAAATTCCAATCCAAGTAGGCTTGGTGGATTCCAATGTATTAAAACACATGTATGTTCTATAGTGTGTATGCGCTATTCAAATTTATGGCTTCAATAGCATGTGTAGGCTATGTAACATCTAGAAAATGCCTAAGGAAGTGAGAGATAAAGAGTGAGAAGGTGGCAAGGGTTGAGAGAGGAAGAGAGATTGAGAAGGTGAGAAGGACAGGGGGAGAGGGAGGGAGAGTGAGAGAGATGAGAGTTGAAAGAGTGAGAGGGATGAGAGAGAGAGAGAGAGAGAGAGAGAGAGAGAAGGGGTCCTAGGACCATCTATGACTCATTAGGAAACAACAGGTGCACTTGGCATGGGGGGGGAGATAAGGTAAGGAAGGGGTCCTAGGAGAATCTATGACTCATTAGGCAACAACAGGTGCACTACACATGGACTAGATGGAAATAAATAAATAAATAAATCAATCAATATATATATCAATCTCTCTCTCTCTCTCACACACACACACTCTATCCCACCTTCCTACCCTCTATATTTCCCCTTCTTAACCCCCCTCCTCTCTCTCTCTCTCCTTGTCACCCTCTCTCACTTTACCACTTTTGTGTTTCTTTCATAGCACACATGTTCTATAGCATGCATGTGCTATGCAAGACAAAAATAAATGTTCTTATCTGTTACACATCTCATGAAAGAGGCCCACATTTTCTGTAAATTATTTGATTTCTGCATTTTATTTGACAAATATTCACTTTTCATGGTGTTCAAGGTGAAAAAGAATCATATTCTATCAATTTACACCACCTTTTTGTTGGAAACTGCAATTGAAGCAATTGTTGTATTATCATTGATGTCAAACCTTAATTGGTAAGAGTGTTTCTATCTAAGAAAGTACTATATCTATTTGATTGGTGAGAAGGATTAGGGCAAGGTTGATAACAATAGCACCTAAGGAAAGGTTGAGCTATCTTGATACTTCAATGAGTACTTGATTATGTGGCACAATGATAAGATAATGTACTTCTTATCTAAGTAAAAAGTAAGACTAAACAAGTAGGCTTAACCGAGCAAAAGTGAAGAAATCTAGTTTAAGCAGAGTGATGTTAGTGTCGACTGAGCTAGTATATGTCGAGTAAATTTAGTGTTGATCGAACATCAATTAATTGTCGAGGAAGATAGTATTAGCCAAGGAAAGAGTTTCAATGGTGAATGGGCTACCCAGTGAAGACTGAGGAGTTGAACACAATATTGATTGAGCGTCAGTAATTTACATTTGAGGAAGAATTCAGATTCCTAGCCAACATAGTTGAATTCTTGGATTATGTAAAATGTGTTGACTTTATTTATTGATTGTATGGAAACATTTAATGCACTGTAAACCATTTTATTGTGATTCCATAAAGAGATTTTTGATGTTTCTAGAAGGATGGATGAAGAACATAAAGTTGGAAGGATTTCATGAATCTGACCTAACCCTAAGATCTACGGAGGAGATTAAGTGGAAAAAGTTGGATCAACCTAAACGAAGAGGTATTAAGGAAACCTAAGTGTGAGGTTGAATAGAGGATGTTGGAGATGTTGTTATTGACTGTATAAGCAAAAAAGGCTGATGGAGAAGGAGTTGTGATTGCTTGAAGGGATTTCTATTTAGATCAGTGATGGAGATGGAAATGGATCATAGTTAGTAAGCCAACATATGTGTACAGAATTGGATCTGTTATTTACAAAGTGAGTTGTATGTTTTCATATCAAACATTGTTGTTACTTTCTAACCATTGTATTAGTTTGAAATCCTTTAACCAAGGTTGACCTAGCTGTTATTTGTATAAATCCTTTGAACAAGGTTGAATTGTAATTAAATGTATGTAAGTCCTATAACAAGGTGCACTCCTAACTGGGTGGTTGAAATCCTTTAACTGGGTCACACCTGACAGTGTGTTTGTAACCTTTGACACGGTTGGCTTTTCACAAAGCTCACTTAAAAAGAGTGAAAATATTAGTAACATGTTACAAAGTGGTTTTTCCCAAATTAGGTTTCCACTATAAATCATGGTGTTAATGCTTGTGTGAATGTTTTGGTTTGAACATTTCTTTGTTTTGTAGATTAAATACTATTGGATAAGTGGACTTCAATGTTATATGTTTCTGTTGTGTATTCAGTAATGACCGAGTAGCTGTTGGTTGTTAGATCTGAGTTGTTGAAGAGTTTGAAAGTTTATTTTATACATCTGGACCTGAGAACAACTGATTCAACCCCCCTCTCTATTTTTCTAAATCATATTAACAATTGGTATCAATGCTATTGGTGCTTATAGAGAACAAGTTTAAAGGTACTTTAAGTAAATGATCAGGATGTATAAGGAGGTACCAAAGCTAAATAAGGAAAACTTACCTACATGGCAGAGTCTGATGAAACTACATCTAGCCAGTATTGGTGATTCAACAAAGTATTACATTGAGCATGACTATGTTACACCTATTGCACCTCTGACTGCCGAGGAGATGAGAGCTAAACAAGAGTACAATCAAGCAATTTTGGAGATTGCATCTGCCATAAGCTATCCAGAATTTGAAGACATCAAAGATTGGAAAAATTCAAAACAAATATGGGACACTCTTGCAAACATCTATGGTGGTGACATAAATGTACTAAGGGAAAAAGCTGAAAGCCTGAGAGGTAAATTTGATGAAATGAAAATGCAAGAAGGTGAGAATATTGCACAATATTTTGGTAGAATAAAAGAAGTTGTAAATGCTATTAGAGGAGCTAATGGAACTACTGATGATGAGACTGTTATTGGAAAAGTTTTGAGAACTTTTTGTCCTATTTATGCCATCAAAATTTTAGTAATTCAAGAATCTAGATGTAACCCTAATAGTACTCTTACTTTGGAAAGTCTTGTTGGTAATCTTACTGCTTTTGAGCTTTCTAATTTTGATAACTTCACTGTTGCTAATGTTGAATCTGCATTTAAGTCACAAATGGTTCTGAGTAAGTCAAATAAAGAAAAGGAAAGATGCATCGGTGAGAGTGAAAGTGAAAGTGACACATCTAATGAAGAAATAGATGATCTTGAAGCTCTTATGGCTAGAAGAAAGAAAAGGGGAAAAGGAAAGTATAAAGGTAAACTCCCTATCATATATTTCTCATGTAATAAAGTTGGTCATATAGCTACAAGATGTCCTGATAGGGATGATAAGGATAAGGAAAGAGATAGAAAGCATAAAGACAAAAGAGAAGACAAAGGATATTGAAGGTACAAGGATTACAAAGGACAAGGTAAGAAATCCTGGTACATAGATGAACAAGAAACTGACACTGATAGTGATGATTTTGAAATAGAAGTAGTTTATGTTGCTATGAAAGATGAGTCTGATGAAGATTAGAAAATTGCACTTTTATCCTATGTGAACAAAAATGATAAGTGGATTATTGATAGTGGTTTCTCACACCACATGACTCGTGATAAAATTAAGTTTGATACCCTAGATCAATACAAAGGTAGAAGTGTAAAATTTGGTAATGATGCACCATGTCCTGTTAGGGGTAAAGTATTGATTAAGCTGACTGATAAGATCACTTTTGAAAATGATTATTGGGTTGAAGGCCTTAATTATAATTTGCTAAGTGTTGCACAACTTAATAACATTGGTTACTGACTACAATTTCATCACAGGAAGGCTAAGATATTTGATGCCACTAGTGAACTGATTGGAAGTGGAGAACATACAAGAGGTAATTTGTTTTATCTAGACCTATCTGAAGAGACATGTATGATTACACAACTTGATGTTATATGGTTATGGCATAAGTGGCTATGTCATGTTAACTTTGATAATCTAGTAGAAATTAGTAAAAAGAAGAAAGTGAGGGGACTGCTAAGATTGAAGAAACCTGAGAATGTAATGTGCAAACAATGTCAGTTGGGTAAGATGATAAAGTCTAGTTTCAAGAGCAAGACTTTTACTTCTGAAAATGATTTAGATTTGGTTCATACTGACCTTTGTGGACCTATGGGAATATAAAGCTATTGTGGTGCTAGATATTTTATTTTGTTTGTTGATGATTACACCAGAATGATGAATGTAATGATTCTAAAAGAAAAATTTGATGCTTTTCAAAAATTTTAGTGGTATTTGGCTAAGGTTGAAAATGAGATAGGAAGGAACCTGAAGTGTTTGAGATCTAACCAAGGTGGAGAATTCATATCTAGTGAGCTCAATCTATTTTGCAATGATAGATGAATCAAAAGACATATTTCTACACCTAGAACACCTCCACAGAATGGTATAGTAGAGAGAAGGAACATATCTATCATGGATTGTGCAAGAGCACTAATGATCGAGAAGAATATTGCCAAAAAGTACTGGAGAGAAGTTGTAAGTACAACTATTAATACCCTAAACCAAGTATAGATCAAAAAAGGTACAAATTTTACACCTTATGAGTTATGGCATGGGTATGCACCTAATGTAAAGTACTTTAGAATTTTTGGAAGCAAATGATATACTAAAAGATAATAGGAATGGAAAGTTTGATGCTAAAAGTGATGAGGGCATATTCCTAGGTTATTCCACAAAAAGAAAACCTTACAAGTGTTTGAACTCTAACACTAACAAAATTATGGAAAGTGTAAATGTCAAAGTTGATGAGTATGTAGAGAAAAATGAATAGGAAATCAAGAGAGAACTAAAAGATTATAGATATTTTATATACATAGAAGAAGAAGAGGCAAGTGACAAACTTGCACCTGATGTAGAGTCTTAGGTAAGCAATGTCGAGCATTAGGGAAAAAATGCCAAGAAAAAAGAACATGTCGAGCGATAGGAGGAAGTTGTCGAGTATCAAGGAAGAGGTTGCTAAGCATTCAAAAGCTAGATCTAAAAATCTTGCTGGTGAACCTGAAGAGAAAGAAGAAAGGAGAGTAGAACCTATTTTGGCACAATATGTAAGGAGACATCACAAGCTTGAACAAATAATTGGAGACAAAGAAATTGGAGTTTTGACTAGAAGCAAGTTAAGAGATCCTACATGTTTACTGTGTGAATTTGAGCCTAAGACAATAAGGAAGGCATTAGAAAATGAAGACTGGATCCTAGCCATGAATGAGGAAATAGACTAAATAGAGAAGAATGATACCTGGACTTTGTTATCTCTATTGAGAATTAAAGGTTGTCATTAGTATCAAAAGTTATCAAAGACATCGGTCGGTAACTATAAGCAATACAAGCTAGTCGGTTAAGTCTTCATACCGAGCACTAGAAATTTTTACCGAGCATCAGATACTGATACTGAGAGACAGTAAACATCAAGCATCAGTATAATCACCGAGTAGTTTATACAATGTTTATCGAGGATCATAGGAAAATGGCATAGTAATCAAGAATGACACATTCTTCTATGCAAATAGTTACAACAGAATCAAATAACAATTTACCAAGATCGAGGATCATTTATTGTTGAGATATTCATCTAATGCGATGAAGATCTTATGTAATTGTTTGATCTAGGTTATTTTTGTACACCATAGATCTTAGGGTTTTTCTCTAAGCTGTTGAAACCTAATTTTGTTAAGTGACATAAAGTAGTATGCTATATAATTGTATGTTTACACCATTTTGTAAAAGAATTGATGTATGAGCAAAGAAGAACTTGAAGCACTAGCCAACCTTCAAGATTATCAGTTGACAGAGCAGAACAATATTTAGAGAAAATCAAATTGAGTAGAATTAGAGCAGGCTAACCAAGCAGTTCAGAGCAGAGATTCATCATAGTAAAGGTGATATATATATTCAGTACTTTATTGATATGTATCAGACAAGTTGAGTTGTCATTAGTAGATAGTTACTTATTTCTTTCTAATAATTGTAATAGAGTTTTGGTAAAATATCCTAATAGAGTAGACTTGACAGTCTTTTTGTAAATCTCTTAACCGAGTGCACACTCATGTAGTGTTGTTAAAATCCTATAACTAGGTAGATCTAGCTAATCTAATATGTTACTCCTAACAAGGTAAGATCACCAGAAGTGATCAAAACTTGTAGCCCTAATAGGAAAACCTTTTCTATCTGTAGTAGTGAAGAATTTGTGGGTGTCATCCCCACCATAGTTTTTACCTTCTAACAAGGGTTTCTGCATTACCAAAATACTTGTGTTATGGGATTGTTATATTGTTGATTTCACATTATTTACTTTATAGGTTGAATGGATGAATGATGCATGCATTAGATACAAGTTATTTTTGAAGGTTACATTGTTTACTATTATAGATCTGAAAGGTTGATGTGTTAAAGTTTTTGTGGGCACTGATTCACCTCTCCCCTCTTAGTACCCTATCTCTCCTAATTCCAACAATTGGTATCAGAGCTCAGTTCTCTTATTGGATAGTTTAACCACTGAAGGGTAAAGATTTAAGTCATGAATAGGTATAAGTTAGATAAGATTATTGAGAATTAGAAGATTCAAATGTAGATATTTTTTGAGCAGTATCAGCAAGCCAAGGAAGGATTGAAGAAATTACTAGTTGAAAGGAAGAACCTAGCTAGTTTGCAAAATGAGATTGGCTACCATGAAGAAGCAATTGATGATATATTTGACCACATTGGATCTAGTTCAGGGAGTATTTCTGATGGATTTGAAAGTATAATCTCTGACTTGTTTGAGAAGAATTAGCATTTAATCGAACAAGTGAAAGTACTACAAACCGGTCAAGAATCTTAGATGGTGAGAATGGTAGAAATAATGAACAATGCTAGATAGGATGAGAAAGAAAGGAATCTGGCTATTGAAGACCAAAGATAGACAATTGAAAAACTACAAGCTAAAGAGAGTGAGATACAAAGACTCACCGATCGTCACTTTTGAGTATCTAATCAGATGATGACTACAAATCAAGAAGTCAACCGAGTGAATGGAGAATTATCTAGAAGACTTGAAGATGTTGCAATACTTAGAGAAGAAAATGAAAAATTGAGAAATGAAATAAAGACACAAAAATAGCATAATGAGATGATGAGGCTAGCTGAGAACAATTCCAAGAAGGTTGATGATTTTCTGATTAATCAAAGAAGATTTGGAAGCAAAGCTGGACTAGGCTATATGAGTGAAGGAGAATAATCACAACAAGCTGAATAGGTCAACAACAATCAAAATTAGAGACCTAAAGTGTTGACATGTTATCACTGTGGTAAACCGGGACATACATCTAATGTGTGTAGAAGCAAAGCACAAGGTAAACCTCTTGCCACTCCTAAGTTCAATGGATATTGCTATTATTGTGGAAAGTATGGTCATCAAGCTTATGAATGTAGAGCTAAACAAAATTCTAACAATACTACTAAGGATAAGTTATGTTATACTTGTAATAAGCATGGACACACTGCACGAGAGTGTAAGGCAAAAATGAAGCAAGTATGGACTGCTAATCAGAAGACACAATGCAAGCCTTATCAATCAAAGAGACAAGGTAATTCTTATGTTTGGTATTATAAAACAAGGGCTAACTTTGTTTCAAGTGGTAGATATGGGCACATTTCGACTAATTGTAATAGGAAAAGATGGGTTGGACAATCAAGAAGCTAGACAAACACTAGAATGGCATGTTTGCATTGTCATAAGGTTGGTCATTTAAGAAAAGATTGCAGAGACTGAGCACTAGAAGAAAGTCATGTATTTAAGGGTGGAAACACTATTGCAAATATCATGAGAATAAGGAATGACATGTGGAAGAAGGAATCTAATGAGAATGTTGAGTCAAGCAATGCTATCAGTGAAACCTCATCCACAAGATAGGGTGACATCAGTACTTCCACCTAAGGTGAAATAGGTATGTATGGGACTGACATTTCAAAATGATCACATTTTACATACAGTTCCTTATATATGTTGTGTACATACCAAATCTAGATGAATAAAGATGCATTGTGCTTTATATGTTTTGAGCTAACAAAGTTACATAGTCGGTAAAAGTTAGACTGAGCATTGGTTACCCATTGGTAATCACTATTCAAGGTTAACTGAATAATAGTATCAATCGAGAAAAGAAGTCTTGTGTTAACCGAGCTGATGAAAGATTGTAGATGTCATCGAGCTGATAGTTGTCATGAACTGGAAAGTAGGTTGAGCATTTATTGCATAAAGTTTTGAGCAGGAATATCAAAAATTCTATAAATACACGGAAGACAAAGTTTATTTTTCACATTTTAGAGAGCTAAAATTTGACAGAGCGAGCTCAAGAAAGAATCTTTCAAGAAAATTTAAGCAGTTGCAGATGGAACCGAGCACACTCTTTGATACATTCCAAGTAAGTTGAAACCCTACCAAGCATATTTCTTGTACTTATTGAAAAACCTAGTTTGTTGAAATGGCATCTACTGCGAGTTCTTCTAAAGTTGTGGAAGAACAAGTTAATTTAATTGTGTCAACAAGCTACAATGAACCACCTTATAAGTTACACCTTGAAGTTTCCTTGAAAATGGATTTAGCGAGCACTTTTTCAAGCATCCCACCTAGGGTTTTGTTAACTGAAGATATACGATCATACATACACTTTAAAATTGGGGAAATAGGTGATTTTTATATGTATGTTGCATATCAAGGACTTTGTAATGAGAAAATAGAACTAAAACCAGAGCACAAAATTGTTGAATCACTTGGTCTTACCAATGCCCTAAATTTCCCAAAGAATTTTAAGAATGAATGGATTAGGGTTGTGTTGAGCCGCTATCATGAGGGCACATTCTAGCTAGACAGACCAATCAAGGTCACAAAAAGAATGATTAGCAGGGTTACTAGTTACCCTACTACCGATAAAGCCAAAGAATTTAGAAGTTCATCTTGAGCTGAGATTGAGAAAAATACTGGCGTAGCATGGGACGGTAGAGCACTAAAAATTTCATCTATTGTGGATCCTGAAGTTAATTTTGCAGCACATGTAATTGGGTACAAAATATTTCAATCAAGCAGAGAAAACAATTTACCATGTAGCATAGTCGACATGGCTCACAAATTGATAAAGAAGGGTCATCAGATAGACCTTGCCGAGCTATTACTGAGACAGGTTGAAGAAAACATGAAAACAATCAAGACACAAAATTCCAATACCTATAAGTTTGGATCATTACTTGTATGTTTATTTTTCTATCTCCAGAAATTCTTTCCCTCTGTCGGTCACACTGACTGGATAGATGACACACCGATCACTTCACAAATATTTGATATTATGAAAGGTCTGGGAGATAATTTTGGGAATGTTATAGATAGTTATTTTGAGGATTTTAAAGTAAAGATGAATTTAAGAAGTAGACTTTTGAGTTCATTGGTTGAAAAATATGAGATGGACATTTGTTTCTTAGTGAACACCGACCACACTATAATAAAGTAGTTGAGCCCAGAATAAAATTGCTAGCACCTATGGGCTATGAAATGGATCACGATTTTAGTTTGAAATGTATTAAGGTACTGCTAGCATTACTGAAGGACACAAATGCCAAAAGGTTTGGAACCTTTGAAGAAGCTAAGTCTAGAATTAAAACAGGTTTGGTCATCAGTAAAATGACAAGGAAAGCAAAGAAAATGAAGAAGTTTTTATTTGAAAAGTTTGGGAATGAATCTGACTCATCTAAGGAGTCACCGGTTGAAACTGCAACTGAAGGTCGGTTAATTTTAGTTGACATACCATATGACAGTGAAGAAACTAAGTCCAAAGAAGAAAAATAACTAATACCAGTTTCTCCCACTCAAGCTCCAAAGAAGAGGCAGTTGCCAGTGCAAACAGGTGCATGCACAAGGTCATCAAATGTAACTTCACCACCACAGAAGAAGGTAGCAATGAAGGTAGCAAAATGAAAAGCTGCTACACTGACAAAGACTTATGTAAAGAAAGGACCCAAGGCTATAGTAGAGGCACCGAAGAAAAGGAGAAAACTGATAAGAAACAAAGAAGACCTTGAGGATGATGAAGATGACAACAATCAATTCAGGGTTGTCAGTAATAAGAATAGGTCAATTGATGAGGTTACTGCAGACATAATTGAGAATGGAAATCTTATAGATTCAGAACTTAGTAAGTTTGACAGCATGTCAAATGAAGACCAAAACAAAATTGAGGAAGTAGTCATCTAGATGATGATACACTTCAAACGAGTTCCATTAGAGTTTGAATTATCTCTACCCAAGACATTAGAGGACCAAATAAATCAAAATTGGTCATATGCCTTGGACATCGAGAAGAGGATGAGGGAACAAGCCCTTGTATTGATTGCACCAGACTTAGCTCTTGATGAGATTTGAGAGCTTATGGATACTTATGTGCATATATTAAAAGTCAAGAACTAAGCTATGAAAATAATAGATGAGAATCTGGTAGATCTTGATGAGTCTAGTCAACTTATCTAGAGTTCACTTTTAGCTGTAAGAGAGCACAATGAGAAAATTGCATTTCAAAATTTGTCTAAAAAGAGATAGAATTCAAAAGGTAAGGGTATATTCATTGAGGATAATGTAGAAAATAAGATTAAAGAGTCAAAGGTATCATTTACCGAGGTAATTGATACAATAATTAGTCAAGAAATTAAGAACAGTTCATAGGATGCACCGAATCCAAAAGTGATTCAGATTGAGGACACAAATGACAAGGATGTACTCATTGAGGACATCACCAATGATGATCTTGATGACAAGGATGAAGATGATGATGTGAATAATGTACAAGACAATACACAGGATGAAGCACAAGTTACCAGTAGAAACAAGAAAGCAATTAAAGGGAATTAACAAAAACATATAATTATATGTCTTCTATAAGTCTAGTGGTTGTATCGGGCATTAACAAGGTTGATCTTTTGGTGCAATGGAAACCCTAGCTTGTACCAATTGGTATCAAAGTGGGGGATAAAGAGAAATCCAAACAAGTACCAATAAACATGGAGATATTCTTTTAAGAAATACCAATTGACATGGTAGCTGGAATGATACATGAATCTGATGTGTGTTGATAGAGTACAAGTTGATATGTGTGAGATTCTGGGAATTCAACTGTTTGAGAATTTGGAAAAGATTAAGAAGACTAAATATACACAGTTTAGATTCTCATCCTTAATCACTTATATGTTTTTTCATTTATTGAGAATATTTCCTTACACCATTGGAAATGATTGAAATGATGGAAAAACTACAATGGAAAGGATTAACCAAGTGTATAGGAGGCATGTTATTGATAAAGTGAATGAGAGTGCAGTGTTGGTAATTAAGACATTTCAGAATTTGGAGACAAGAAGATCAAGGATCCCAAAGTCTCTTGTGGAGAAGTATAAAAATGAGATATGTTTCATGGTTGATACTGACTTTACTTACATTGAAGCATTAGAACCTAGAACATAGCTCATAGACCCTCTTGGCTATGAGATATCTGAGGTTGAGACAAAAGAGTATGTGAGCAGGTTACTTAAGTGCAAGTTGGACACTCACTGTAATAGGTTTGGAACCTTTGAGGAGAACTTCAACTCCGCAAAGACCTTACTTGAAGAGAAGCAGTCAAAGAAGAGAGTTGAGAGTACTATCAAGAAAATTCTAAAAGATACATGGATGACTGAGCATGAGTTCTTGGTAGCCAAGAAAATAGCAGCAAAAATTAGAGATATTGGACAAAAAGAAGTTTTTTTTGTTCCACCTTTATCATCAATTGCTGTACAACAAGGAGAAACACAAGTTAAGGTGAAAGTGGAAGAAATAGAGAAGGATCAAGAAGCAAGGATATCCACTAGATCCACCTCCTTCACACCTAGAAAAAGAGTAAAAGAGAGTGCTATTGGACTAGGTAAGAGGCAAAAGACATTGGTGCCACCAGTTCCAAGGAAAAATGTAGAAATAAAAAATGATGAAAGTACTCATGTTAAGAAGAAATCTTGGAAACCTATAGATCCAATTGTTATTAGAAGATAACAATTTTAACATAACTTGGTTATAATCCAAAATTCCAATTGTATAATTGGAATTTTACAAGTTAAAATTCTTAACAGTACATATTAATAGGAAAAAGAGAGACGTAATGAAGAAATAAGAAAAAGACCAGGAGAAAAAGGAAAAGGTGGAGGGAAAAGTAAAAGGAATAAGATAGGAATAGAAAAAAGGAAAAAGATAATAAAGTGGTGTCAGCAGTAAAAAAAGATATGAAAATAAAAAATAAAGCAAATGTAGGCTAGAAGAAAATAAAAACAGAAAAAAGTAAAAAAGAAAAGAAAAGGAAAAGAGAAAATATATAGATGAAAAATAAGGAAATTGAAAAAGAGGAAGAAAAAAGTAATAGAAAGTATAAAATATGGATACGTAAGATACAATTTATTAAATATAAAAAAAGTAGCTAAATAAAAAATAAAATGTATGAATAATATAAAGAAAAGAAAATAGAAAAGCAAAATAGAAAGCGGAAAAAGAGTCAATCATAATGAGAGAGGAAAAAGAAAAGAATGTGAGTGAGGAAGGAAGCAGTTATTAAAAAAAGCGGTAGAAGTATAAGTGATTAGGTGATAAAAAAAGAGGGATATAAAAAGGTGAGAAAACAAAAAATAAGGATAAATAAAAGAGTAAAAAAAAATAAAAAATAAAAAGAAAGAAGGAAAAAATGAATAACAACAAATAAGAAGATATATTAGGGTAAAAGAGAATAAAGATATATAAAAAAAATTAGAAACATTTAAGATAAGAAACAGATCATACATGAAAAAAAGAGAAAGGAGTAAATTAAAAAAGTTATAGAAGTAGTGTCGAAATAGGAAGTGATAATTACATAACAAGGGAGGAGTAGAGATAAAGGAGGAAGTAAAGGGATGAAGAAGTATAAGGGAGTAAGACAAATTAAAATGGAGAAGTAAATATGCAAATAAGAAAAATAAAGGATACACATATATCACACAATAGAATGATGAGTAGAGAAGGTGGCAAAATAAAGGAAGAGAGGAAGAAGAAGATAAATAAAAATACAAAAAGATAGAGGAAGAGAAGTAAACGGATAAGTATAAAAAATGTTAAAAAAAAAGAGAAAGTCAAAGTAAATAGTAGGAGAGCAGGAGGTGCAAATAGGTAAAAAAGAATAAAGTAGAATAATATAATATGATAGAAAGTGATGAAAATGATAAGGAATAAGTGATAAATGAGAAAATGATAAATTAATATATAAAAAAGATCATTAATATATTTTAAAATTCTATAATCCAAAATTCAATTTTTTGGTTATAGTTGTCGTTGCACCAAAAGATCGACCTTTTAATGCCCGATACAACCACTAGATTTATAGAACACAGGAGGCTGTTAAACCATGTCATGAATCTTGAATGGAGACGTTGGCGGTTAGTCCAACAATCCCTCCCTCAGCGTCACCCGAGGGGATTCGAACCTATGACCAAGCTCTGATTTCTACTCTATTCATTGTATACACTATTGTGTTCACTGCTTCTCTCCAAAATATCTTTGCCAAATCATTCTCAAATAACATAGCTCTTGCTACTTCAGTTACTAATTTGTTTCTTCTTTTTGCAATACCATTTTGTTCAGGTGTTCTAGGGGGGCTGAAAACTGTCTATTAATGACATTTTCTTCACAAAATGTGTTAAAATCTTTAGAAGAAAATTATCCACCTCTATTAGATCTCAACATTTAATCTTCATTTCAGATTCATTCTCAACTTTATTCTTAATGATCTTAAACTTATCAAATGCTTCACACTTTTCTTTAAGAAATACAATCCACATCATTCTTGTAAAATCATCAACAAGAATCATAAAATACCTTTCTCCATAGAATCCTCTAGTCCTGGTAGGACCGCTCAAATCTATATGAACAATCTCCAACTTTTCTGCAGATGTGAACTTCTTACTGGGAAAAGAACTTCTCTTCTGTTTAGCCATCACACATTCTTTGCAAATCATGTTAGTAGGCTTCATAATTTTAGGCAAATCTCTTACTACAAGTGTAGTACTTAATTTCAACTTATTGTCAAAGTTTATATGAAAAAACCTTCTATGCCATTACCAACTGTCATCAATCTTAATCAAACATGTCATCTTAGTAGGATTCAACTACAATACATTACCTCTAGTTCTATATCCAGTTCTGATTAGATTTCCATCTTTATCCTTAATCACAAAAGTTTTCTCAGTAAACCAAACTTGATATCCCTTATCAACTAACTATCCAACACTCAAAAGATTATGTTTCAATCCATCCAAAAAATAAACATCATCAGTATTAGTCTTTCCATCAAGAGTAATAGATCCTATACCTTTAATCAAGCAAGGTGCATTGTTTCCAACTCTAACAACTCCTCCATCATATTCGTTAAACTTTATGAACTTTTTCATGTCTCTAGTCATATGATGTGAACAACCACTATCTATAATCCAATCAGCTTTCTTTTCAACTTGGGAAACTAAGGCTTTTTCTTCCTTAACATCAATTTTAGAATTTTCTTCTTTAATTGCTACAAATCCTATGTCATCATTATTCTCATTATCACTTTCACGTAAAGTTCTCTTTATACTAGCTTCAAGATCTTCATCATTAGCATAATAAAATTCCTTAGATGTTCTAGGCTTGAAATTGTTTCTATACTTTTTAATTCTCTTAGGACATTTAGATGAAAAATGACCATATTCTTGACAAGTCCAATATTTAAAAAATTTCTTACCATCTAGTTCTCTCTTCACAAGCAACCAAACACCTTCTTCAATCTTCTTATCTTCTTCATTTCTAGATCTGCTACTACCAGCATAATCTCCGCTCACACTGATGCTTCTTGACAAAGTAGGGTGAACACTAAGAGCACTAAATGTTGTCTCTATTCTAGGTAAGTCTCCTGATAACCTCAGGTTCATTTCTGTTGCTTCCAATCTTCAAGGAAGAGTCTCTCTTGTAAAGTTTGTAGTACAAGGTATAACTTGTCCAATCATCTGTGTTCTCTACTTAAATACAGGAGTCAATGTCCTTAGAATTTTCCATATCACTTCATTCTTTGTCTTTGTTCCTCCATAATATTTTATGCCTGTAACAATTTCTGACATTCTACCAATATAGCTTCTAACAGATTCATCTTCCAACATTCTTATATCTTCAAATGCACATATCCAATTATGTAATCTAACTCTTTTTGCATGTTCATCACCTTCAAAAGTAGAGTGTAAAGCATTCCAAATTTCATGAGATTTTTTTAAACATTTTACCTGACTATACTCATTCTCTGGAAGGGCTGTCAAAAGTGCTTCTCTTGCAAGTATGTTACACATGAATAGATCTCTCTCATTATTAGTACATGTTTCAAGATTGTCCTCTTCAATGATAGTCTTATCATTCTTTGTAATCAACCAATAAATTTTTCCTAAACACAAACACAATAGGTGTGTCTTCATCTTTTCTTTCCAGTTGTCAAAATTTACTCCATCAAACTTGGGGCTTTCTTTCCTGAAATTTACCATGGATCTCCTTAAGCTGTTAAACTTCTTTTACAAGGACCTGTCGCTCTGATACCAATTGTTAGAAAGAAAAGTCCACCAAGATAATTGAGGGGGGGGGGTGAATTAGTTATTAGATAATTATAACTTTTATCATCTTCAACAACATTAAACCATGTAAGCAATATAATTACCAACCATAAAAAGATATTCATACACAATAACACAATGACACAAGATATGTTGACTAGGGAACCTCTTGATCAAAGAGTAAACCCCGGTGGGAATGATGCCCAAAAAATATGCACTAATATGAATATTCCTTGTGAAAGGATGGACTCTGTTAGGAGTCTTATGAAATTCATTCAGTACATATGAATCCCTGTTAGGAGATTTTGAATCCCTGTTAAAAGACTCTAACCCTATTAAGAGTTATGGAAGATAGAAGGACCCACCGCCCAAACAACTTCAGGGTAAGATCACTAAACACAATATCCAAACAATCTTTGTATTACTCAACAAAATAATATGCTACCTCTTCTCTGACTGTGCCACACCTCACTCATTATTACACTAGATCTCAATTTTAGATCTTTGTACTTCACATGTCTTCCTTCACAATTTGCTTTCACATTTAGCTCTTTTCTTCACTTCATATTCATCCACTACTATAAAAAAAGGAAGAACATGTATTCCTTTATACCACAATCAAATAATTACAAATGAGTCGGTATACAATTACAAAATAAAAGTTTCCACACGCTACATCAAAATTACACAAAATTGTCAGCTTCCAACTACAATAATTCTCCACTCATGTGACCTCAAAGTTTGTGCTATCATCCACATCACTATCAATGTGTCTTCAACTTCCCTTTAACTACACAAAACCAGATTCCATCCTGATTAGGAGATATCATCTGATTTCCACAAACCACTACTTAGGAACACTGCCTGAATACTACTTCCACCAAAAAGCTCATAACTTCCATGAATAAATGAATTATTGTCTACGCTCTTAACCATAGACATATAACATATCAAAGAGCATATCCTCAACATTACATAGCTCCAACTACAATATCCCACGTGCGCTAATTCAAAATCTGTATGCTTCTCTGCAAGTCTTCAGAAGAATACTATGTTGACATCAATGACAATCATAGTCATGAATGCAACAACAACTGCTACAGAATGACTACCAAACATTCAACATTCATTCCTAACAATCTCCCCCACTGGCATTGATGGAAACATAAATTAAAAAAAAACATCCAATGTTCCAAAAATCCAATACTGCAACACTGTTGCTTCAAATCCTCTTCATCAATCAAATCTTACTTCATTTTCCTATTCAGATAGTACAAATAGTTTTTTTTTCATGTAAACTTCTCCCTCATTGACATCAATGATAGAAATCTCATCATTATGTCAACAACAACTCAAATGTCAAAAGACACTATTCAGAAAATACATTCACTAGAGTCCTCATGACTCAGCTTAGATACACATACTTCCCCATAGAGGAAGTACCAACATCCAGTCCATAAGAAAGATAAGGCTCATATACCACTGGACAGATGCAACCAACTGCATCACTTCTCAAAAGTAGGCTGGGGCATAACCCCAAGCATACCTCTCAGATACTCAAATGTATCCTTAGGAAAAGGCTTTGTAAATATATCTACTAACTGCTCCTTTGTACTTATGTACTCAAGTCTGACTTCTTTCTCAACAACTTTCTCTCTTACAACATGATACTTAATATCTATATGTTTTTCCTTAGAATGTAATACAGATTTCTTAGACATACTAACTGTGCTGGTGTTGTCACAATGTATGATAATAGGTTCAAAAAACTTTATTCCAATATCCTTTAGCATTTGCTTCATCCAAATTATCTGGTTACAATTGTTTGCTGCTACTACATATTCTTCTTTTGTTGTGCTCTGTGAGATACAATTTTTCTTCTTGCTTAACCAAGAAACCAATCTCCCTCCAAGGAAAATTCTCCACCACTGGTGCTTTTCTTATCATCAACACTGCCTCCCCAATCAACATCTGTACATACACATAGGGTAAAATCATCAATTTTTTCATACCACAATCCATAGTCCATTGTGCCTCTTAAATATCTCAGTATCCTCTTTACTGCTGTATAATGTGATTCTCTAGGTTCAGCTTGAAATCTTCCTACAATTCCAACTGAATGTGCTATATCAGGTCTTGTATGTGTCAAATACTGCAATCATCCAATCATAGATTTGTATTTCTTCTTTTCAATTGTCAGTGTTTCATCTGTGCTAGATAATTTATGTCCAGTTACCATAGGTGTTTCGACTGGTTTACAATTCTCCATTCTAAATATTTTCAACAAGTCATTCAGGTACTTTGTTTAACTTACAAAGATACCATCATTGTTCTATGTTATATGTAATCCCAAAAAGTATTTCATTTCACCAATCATTACTCATTTCAAATTCAGTCTTCATTTCATCAGCAAATTTGTCACTAGCTTCATCTTCTCCTCTAAAAATAATGTCATCAACAAAAATAACTATAACCAACAAACCATTTTCAATTTCTTTTGTGTACAGATTGCTATCAGTTGTTCCTTTTGTAATCCCAACTTTAACAAATACTTTTCCAATGTTGCATACCAAGTTCTAGGTGCTTGTTTTAGTCCATATAAAGCTTTCTTTAGTTTACACACCATGTCTCCTTCTTGAGTCAAAGGAAAACCTTTAGGCTGCTCAATGTAGACTTCTTCCAATTCTCCATTCAGAAATGCTGACTTCACATCCATCTGATATACCTTGAATTTCTTGTAAGCTGCATAAGCCAAAAACATTCTCACTACTTCAATTCTTGCAATAGGTGCAAAGGTTTCTTCATAATCAATTCTCTCTTGGTGTGAGTATCCCTTACATACCAATCTTGCTTTGTTTCTTACTACTTCTGCTTGTTTATTCATCTTGTTTCTGAATACCCATTTAGTTCTAATAACATACTTGTCTTTAGGTCTAGGGACAAATTCCCATGTCTTGTTCTTTTCAATCTGATCTAGTTTTTGTTTCATAGCATTAGTCCAACTTTCATCTTCACAAGTCTTCACTAGTAGTTTTAGGTTCAATTTGAGAAATCAAACATAACTGTTCTTGTACCTTATTTTGAGTTAGAACTCCTCTTTTGATGTTTCCAACAATTTACCCATTAGGATGATTTCTTGATAAACTCTTGTTAGGTGTCATTGTCTTAGATCTCACTTCAGGTGTAGGTTCTTCAATGACTTCACTGTGGCTTTCATTCAACAAATCACTGTCAATTTCATAAAATAATTCAATAGATCCAGTGTTAGGTTTAGGATGAGCTTCTTCATCTGATTCATAATCAAGCATTGTTTCCTAAATTTTGAACTTTTCATCAACTTTACAATTTGCGCTTTCAACAATAGTCTTAGTTCTTTTATTGTAACATCTATAGGATTTGATTTTCAGAGAATATCCAAGAAATATACCTTCATCACTTCTAGGATTAAAATTTCCAATATCATCATCTCTCTTTATATAACATTTGCTTCCAAAGATTCTAAAATACTTAACTGAGGGTGCATGTCCAAACCATAATTCATAGGGTGTCTTGTTTGTGTCTTCTCTAATTTGTACTCTATTCATTGTATACACTGATGTGTTCACTGCTTCTATCCATAATATCTTCACCAAATCATTCTCAAATAACATAACTCTTTCTGCTTCAGTTACTGATCTATTTCTTCTTTCTGCAATACCATTTTGTTCAGGTATTCTAGGGGTTGAAAACTGTCTCTTAATGCCATTTTCTTCACAAAAGGTGTTAAACTCCCTAGAAGTAAATTCTCCACCTCTGTCAAATCTCAAACATTTAATCTTCATTCCAGATTCATTCTCAACTTTATTCTTAATGATCTTAAACTTATCAAATGCTTCATACTTTTCTTTAAGAAATGCAATCCACATCATTCTTGTAAAATCATCAACAAGAATCATAAAATACCTTTCTCCATAAAATCCTCTAGTCCTGGTAGGACCGCTCAAGTGTGTATGAACAATCTCCAAATTTTCTGCAGATGTAAACTTCTTACTAGGAAAATAACTTTCTTTTGTTTAGCCATCACACATTCTTTGCAAATCATGTTAGTAGGCTTCATAATTTTAGGCAAATCTCTTACTGCAAGTGTAGTACTTAGTTTCACAATATTGTCAAAGTTTATATGACAAAACGTTCTATGACATAACCAACTATCATCAATCTTAGTAATCAAACATGTCATCTCAGTGGGATTCAACTGAAATATATTACCTCTGGTTCTAGATCTAGTTCCAATCAGATTTCCATCTTTATCCTTTATCAAACAAGTTTTCTCAGTCAACCAAACTTGATATCCTTTATCAACTAATTTTCCAACACTCAAAAGATTATGTTTCAATCCATCCACAAAATAAACATCATCAGTATTAGTCTTTCCATCAAGAGTAATAGATCATATACCTTTAATCACACAAGGTGCATTGTTTCCAACTCTAACAACTCCTCCATCATATTCGTTAAAATTTATAAACTTTTTCATGTCTCCAGTCATATGATGTGAAAAATCACTGTCTATAATCCAATAAGCTTTCTTTTGAACTTGAGAAACTAAGGCTTTGTCTTCGTTAACATCAGTTTCAGAATTTTCTTCTTTAATTGCTACAAATCCTATGTCATCATTATTCTCATTATCACTTTCACTTAAAGTTCTCTCTATACTAGGTTCAAGATATTCATCATTAGAATAATAATATTCCTTAGATCTTCTAGGCTTGAAATTGTTTCTGTACTTTTTAATTCTCTTAGGACATTTAGATGCAAAATGACCATATTCTTGACAAGTCCAACATTTAAATTTTTTTTTACCGCCTGGTTCTCTATTCACAAGCAAGGCAATACCTTCTTCAATCTTCTTGTCTTCTTCATTTCTAGATCTACTGCTGCCAGCATAATCTCCGCTCACACTGATGCTTCTTGAAAAAGTAGGGCGAACACTAAGAGTATTGAATGCTGTCTCCATTCTAGGTAAGTCTCCTAATAACCTTAGGTTCATTTCTGCTGCTTCCAATCTTCCAAGAAGAGTTTCTCTTGTAAAGTTTGTAGTACAAGGTATAACTTGTTCAATTATCTGTGTTGTCTTCTAAAATACATGAGTCAATGTCCTTAGAATTTTCCATATCACTTCATTCTCTATCTTTGTTCCTCTACAAAATTTTATGCCTGTAACAATTTTTGACATTCTACCAATATAGCTTCTAACAGATTCATCTTCCAACATTCTTATATCTTCAAATGCACATATCCAATTATGTAATCTAACTCTTTTTGCATGTTCATCACCTTCAAAAGTAGAGTGTAAAGAATTCCAAATTTCATGAGAATTTTTCAAATATTTTATTTGACTATACTCATTCTCCGGAAGGGCTATCAAAAGTGCTTCTCTTGCAAGTATGTTACACATGAATAGATCTCTCTCATTAGCAGTACATGTTTCAAGATTGTCCTCTTCAATGATAGTCTTGTCATTCTTTGTAGTCAACCAATAACCTAGTCCTAAACATAGTAGGCGTGTCTTCATCTTTTCTTTCCAGATGTCAAAACTTACTCCATCAAACTTAGGGCTTTCTTTCCTGAAATTCACCATGGATCTCCTTAAGCTGTTAAACTTCCTTTTCAAGGACCTACCACTCTGATACCAATTGTTAGAAAGTAAAGTCCACCAAGATAACTGAGGGAGGGTGGGGGGTGAATTAGTTATTAGATAATTATAAATTTTATCATCTTCAACAACATTAAACCATGTAAGCAATATAATTACCAACCATAAAAATATATTCATACACAATAACACAATGACATAAGATATGTTAACTAGGGAACCACTTGATCAAAGAGTAAACCCTAGTGGGAATGATGTCCAAAAAAGATGCACTAATATGAATATTCCTTGTGAAAGGATGGACTCTATTAGGAGTCTTATGAAATACATTCAGTACATATGAATCCCTATTAGGAGATTTTGAATCCTTGTTAAAAGATTCTAACCCTGTTAAGAGTTATGGAAGACAAAAGGACCCACTGCCCAAACAGCTTTAGGGTAAGATCAATGAACATACTCTCCAAATAAGCTTTGTATTACTCAAGAAAATAATATGTTACCTCTTCTTTGATTGTGCCAAACCGCGCTCACTATTACACCAGATCTCAATTTTAGATCTCTATACTTCGCATGTCTTCCTTCACAAATTTGCTTTCACATTTAGCTCTTTTCTTCGCTTCATATTCATCCACTACTATACAATAGGGAAAAAAATTTCTTCCTTTATACCACACTCAAGTAATTACAAATGAGTTGGCATACAATTACAAAATAAAAGTTTCCACACGCTACATCAAAATTACACAAAACTGTCAGCTTCGAACTACAATAATTCTCAACTCGTGTGACCTCAAAGTTTGTGTTGTCATCCACATCACTATCAATGTGTCTTCAACTTGCCTTTAACTGCACAAAACTAGATTCCATCTCGATTAGGAGATATCATCTGATTTCCACAAATCGCTACTCAGGAACACTACCTGAATATTGCTTCCACCAAAATGCTCATAACTTCCATGAATAAATGAATTACTATCTGTGCTCTTAACCATAGACATATATCATATCAAAGAGTATATCCTCAACATCGCATAGCTCTAACTACAATATCCCATGTGAACTAATTCAAACTCTATCTGCTTCTCTGCAATTCTCCAGAAGATCACTGTGTTGACATCAATGACAATAATAGTCATGAATGCAACAACAACTGCTATAGAATTACTGCCAAGCATTCAGAATTTATTCCTAAAAAAATCACCAATGATGACCTTGATGACAAGGATGAAGATGATAAAGTGAATAATGCACAAGACCTCAAGCAACTTAAATATACAACAAGGGAACAAAGCATCAAGATACATGCAAAGACAAATGAGCCTGAGGGAAAAGAGGCCACTGAAACAAAAATGAAGGCACAAGAAGAGCCTAAGGAAACTAAGGATGGCCAACCTGACACCACATTCAAGGCTCCACCTCATTCAGCCAACACACAGGTTACTGAGGAGCAGAAGAGGATGATAGTGTGTCTACCAGGCAAAACACTCTGAGGGTAGAAGACAAAGCCATTGTCACCATTACCAAGAGCTCATCACAGGAACCAGAGAAGAAGAAGAAGAAGAAAATTAAAGGAAAAGGGCTAGTCACTCTAAATGAAGTAACTATGATACTTGAGTGTGACCCATAGAACCTTAGCCCTGAAGAACTAAGCAAATATGGGGAATTATGAAAAAGAAAAGCAGAATAGGAGAAGTTGAGACAAGAGAGCAAAAGAAAGGAGATATTAGAAAATGTCTGGGATATCTTACAATAGGTAGTACCTAAGATAAAAATAGATGAAGATACTCTAATTATGGACCAACTTGCTACTCTTGCTGAAGGAATAAATGCCCTAGATGTCAATGCCAATAAGAGAGTTGAATAGAGGGCAGAGTCAAAGATACAAGATAAAATTGCAGAGAGAATAAGCCAGGAAGTGGATATTAACAAGGTTAAAATTTTAGAGGTAATAACTGAGATTTAGTGTATTACTAATTCTATTTGCCAAATCTTGTTTAAGCTATGCACTGTCAGAACATTCACTACAGAGATCAGTGAAAATATTAAACAATTTGAGAATGAAATCATAGTCAGTGCAAATGCAACTACAATCTAGCCACAAGATTTTTCAAAGCATATACTTAGAGTGCAAGAACACTGGTGGTTGATAGCATATCTCAAGAAGCAAGAAGAGTAGATAACTGATCAAGTTACTGAGTTACAAACATAACTCCTACCATACCTAAATTTTTTTGAGAAGCATATTGTCAGGGCACAAACGCTTGTTGCAACACCAGATATTTTTGTGTTGGACAACATATTTGATATGCATGCACAAGTCAGTCTTGAGCACATTTCTCTCACCAACTTGAAAGAGGAATGGGAAAACCTCTTGGAGTCATTGAAGAAAACCATCAGCACATTTTTGACAAGTTGTAAGTATACATTTTTTGTATTTGGCATTACTATCAAAAAGGGGGAAAACATGTATATAGAAGATGAAGATAAAGGGGGATAACATGTTTATGCCAAATATGTAACTTTTTGCTAAAGTATACTACACATTACCAGAGCATGCACTGAGGTGGAGTATATAGAAACTTATTGATAAGGATATATATATATGGTAGAGATATAAGTTTTGAGACATAAGGTCTATATACATTCAATTTTTGATACTAATTCCAAAGGGGGAGATTGTTATCTCTGTTGGTGTAATTAAGTATTTACTAATTACACTTTACTTAAGTTTACTTAGGATAATGCATTTTCATAATTAGTTGTCTTTGAGACACCTAGGAGTTTGCATTTCTTTTTAGCACATGGTTAGGAGAATATCCACTTTAGGTGTGATAGTTGTCATCACATACCTCTTTGTGTGTGAGATCCACCTTTAGTGCACTTATCACATTATCATCCTCTCATGTTGCACATACTTTCATGTACAATTGAGGATGATCCACCTTTGGTGGCCATGTGATTCCACCATGTCTAGTTGATAGCTTATCATTTGCATAACTTCTAGTTATCATGCATTGCCTATATATTGAGGCATTTCTACATTGTATGTGATCAATCAATTATCCATCATTTGATCATTATTGAATTCTTCATTTGATCATATTATCTTGTCTCTCTTGTTTGTGCTATGTCTTGAGCTTCTAGATCTTGGTTTCTACTCTTTGCCTTAGGAAAATTCTTACAATCTCTATTGAGCATTAAAGGTTGTCATTAGGATCAAAGGTTATCAAAGACATCAGTTGGTAACTATAACCAATACAATCCAGTCGGTTAAGTCTTCATATCGAGCACCAGATGGTTTTATCGAGCATTAGATACTGATACTAAGAGATAGTAAACAACAAGCATCAGTATAATCACTGAGTAGTTTATATAGTTTTTACTGAGGATAACAGGAAAATGACATAGTAATTAGGAATGACACATTCTTCTATGCAAACGGTTACAACAAAATTAGAAAATGTTTTACCAAGATCAAGGATAATTTATTATTGAGATATTCATCTAATGTGATGAAGATCTTATGTAATTGTTTGATCTAGATTATTTTTGTACACCATAGATCTTAGGGTTTTTCTCTAAGCTGTTGAAACCTAATTTTGTTAAGTAGCATAAAGTAGTATACTATATATTTGTATGTTTACACCATTTTGTAAAAGAACTAATATATGAGTGAAGAAGCACTTAAAGCAGTAGCCAAACTTCAAGATTATCAAATGATAGGGCAGAACAATATTAAGAGGAAATCAGATTGAGCAGAATCAGAGTAGGCTAACCAAGTAGTTCAGAGCAGAGATTCATCATAGTAAAGGTGATATATATATTTAGTACTTTATTGATTTGTATCAGACAAGTTGAGTTGTCATTAGTAGATAGTTACTTATTTCTTTCTAATCATTGTAATAGAGTTTTGGTAAAATCTCCTAACAGAGTAGACTTGACAGCCTTTTTGTAAATCTCTTAACTGAGTGCACACTCAAGTAGTGTTGTTAAAATCCTATAACTAGGTAGATCTAGCTGATCTAATATGTTACTCCCAATAGGGTAAGATCACCAGAAGAGATCAAAACTTGTATCCCTAACAGGCAAACCTTTTCTATTTGTAGTAGTGAAGAATTTGTGGGTGTCATCCCCACCACAGTTTTTACCTTCTAACAAGGGTTTCCGCGTTACCAAAATAATTATGTTATGGGACTGTTATATTATTGAGTTCATGTTATTTACTTTCATGGGTTGAATGGATGAATGATACATGCATTAGATACAATTTATTTTGGAAGGTTATAGTATTTACTGTTATAGATCTGAAAGGTTGATGTGTTAAAGTTTTTGTGGGCACTGATTCACCCCTCCCCTCTCAGTACCCTATCTCTCCTAATTCCAACAATTGGTATCAAAGCTTAGTTCTCTTATTAGATAGTTTAACCACTAAAGGGTAAAGATCTAAGTCATGGAGAGGTATAAGTTAGATAAGGCTATTGAGAATAAGAAGATTCAAATGCAGATGTTTGTTGAGCAGTATAAGTATGCCAAGGAAGGACTGAAGAAATTACTGGTTGAAAGGAAGAACCTAGCTATATTTCAAAATGAGATTGGCTACCATGAAGAAGCAATTGATGATATATTTGACCACATTGGATCTAGTTCAGGGAGTATTTCTCATGGATCTGAAAGTATAATCTCTAACTTATCTGATAAGAATCAACATTTAATCGAACAAGTGAAAGCACTGCAAATTGGTCAAGAATCTCAGATGGTGAGAATGGTAGAAATAATGAACAATGCTAGATAGGCTAAGAAAGAAAGGAATCTGGCTATTGAATATTGAAGATAGACAACTGAAAAACTACAAGCTAAAGAGAGTGAGATACAAAGACTCACCGATCGTCAATTTCAAGTATCTAATCAGATGATGATTGTGAATCAAGAAGTCAACCCAGTGAATGGAGAATTGTCTAGAAGACTTGAAGATGATGCAATACTCAGAGAAGAGAATGAAAAATTGAGAAATGAAATAAAGACACAAAAATAGCATAATGAGATGATGAGGCTAGCTATGAACAATTCCAAGAAGATTGATGATTTTTTGATTAATCAAAGAAGATCTGGAAGCAAAGCTGGACTAGGCTATACTAGTGAAGGAGAATCATCAAAACAATTTGAACAGGTCAATAGTAATCAAAATCAAAGACCTAAAGTGTTGACATGTTATCAATGTGGCAAACTAGGACATACATCAAATGTGTGTAGAAGCAAAGCACAAGGTAAACCTCCTGTCACTCATAAGTTCAATGGATATTGCTATTATTGTGGATAGTATGGTCATCAAGCTTATGAATATAGAGCTAAATAGAATGCTAACAATACTACTGTGGATAAGTTATATTATACTTGTAATAAGCATGGACACACTGCATGAGAGTGTAAGGCAAAAATGAAGCAAGTATGACTCCTAAGCAACAGACACAACTCAAGACTTATCAACCAAAGAGACAAGGTAATTCTTATGTTTGGGATTATAACACATGGGCTAGCTATGTTGCATGTGGTAGATATGGGCACATTGTAGCTAATTGTAACAGGAAAAGATGGGTTGGACAATCAAGAAGTTGGACAAGCACTAGAATGGTATGTTTGCATTGTCATAAGGTTGGTCATTTAAGAAAAGACTGCACAGACCAAGCACCAGAAGAAGGTCATGTATTTGAGAGTGGAAACACTATTGTAGATATCATGAGAATAAGGAACGACATGTGGAAGAAGGCATCTAATGAGAATTTTGATTCAAGCAATGCTATCAGTGAAACCTCATCCACTGGATTTGGTGACATCAGTACTTCCACCTAAGGTGAAATAGGTATGTATGGGACTGACATTTCAAAATGGTCACATTTTACATATAGTTCCTTATATATGTTGTGTACATACCAAATCTACATTAATAAAGATGCATTATGGTTTATATGTTTTGAGCTAACAAAGTTACATAGTCGATAAAAGTTAGATCAAGCATTGGTTACCCATCGGTAATCACTATTCAAGGTTAACCGAATAATAGTATCAACCAAGAAAAGAAGTCTTGTGTTAACCGAGCTGATGAAAGATTGTAGATGTCACTGAGCTGACAGTTGTCATGAACTAGAAAGTAGGTCGAGCATTTATTGCATAAATATTTAAGTGGGAATATCAAAAATTCTATAAATACATGGAAGACAGTTTATTTTTCACATTTCAAAGAGCTAAAATTTCACAGAGCGAGTTTGAGAAAGAATCTTTCAAGAATATTCAAGAAGTTGCAGTTGTAGATGGAACCGAGTACACTCTTTGATACATTCCAAGTAAGTTGAAACCCTACCGAGCATATTTCTCGTACTTATCAAAAAACCTAGCTTGTTGAAATGGCATCTACTACGATTTCTTCTAAAGTTGTGGAAGAAGTTAATTTAATTGTGTCAGCAAGATACAAGGAACCACCTTATAAGTTACACCCTGAAGTTTCCTTGAAAATGGATTCAATGTTTTCAAGAATCCCAATCTATAGCTGAAGTCAAGTATGTGGCTACAACAATGAACTATTCAAATTGTTAGCACCTGTTAAAATTTTCATGCCCTCACTATTCTTCCCCTAACCTCTACAGTCTCTTTTCTGGTCTCTGGCTAAAACCCTAGGTGAAAATTTTGAAAATCTAGCCGTTGCCATGAAAAAAATTAAAATGCCCGTGCCCTGTTCTATTTCCATGTTACCTTTTTGGGCCACTTAAAATCCTAATATGCATGTGTTAATTAAAAGACCACTTTACATATGTTCGCGGTTAGGTTTTTCCATGTCCAGCGAGATCCCATTTTAATATTTTCCTAAATCCTATAGTTCCCTTTCCGAAATATTTCCTAAGTCTTAAGCCTTTGTTTTGTGTGGTTGTCACTTGTTCGCAAGACTGCAGGTTGTCAGAAGGTTCTGACATGTGAACTGGCGATTGCTTGACATCTGTCCCAGTGGGCCCAGCCTCTTGGTACCTTTTCTCATCTACGACTGACACATGATAGTAAGGAATATTCTTTCTCATTGTGATCATGTGCCTATCGTCCGATCTTCCAAGAAGTGAGTATTTAATGGGTCCAATGCCAGGTTAGGCCATCGTGGACCTTGCTCATTGGTTGTGTCAGTGTACATGTGGATGTTGTGAGATGACTGCGTGGATGGTTATCAAGTGGGACCTGTGTCAGACTTGAGTTAATTGGTGTCTTCTTATTGGTTGGAAGGCTTGTTGATTTGGACTTGTTAGTGGTTCCATCGGTCTCGAAGGGTTCTGACATCTGCAGAGGATCTATAGTTGGCATAAGTTCTCATGGGTTTTGTCAAAGACATGAGATCTTGCGCCAGTCATTGATTTTACCTTTTCCCAGATAGCTGACGAGGGTGGGTCCTCTAGTAGGTGGTGTTGACTTGGGTGTGTTCTCATCGGTCTAGGTGGGATGAGGTGGACTGTGTCAGTTGGTCCACATATTTTCAAGGAGGTTGACATGCTGACAGATCTACGGCTGGCACGTGACTGCAAGGAATATTCTTCTCCCTTGCGATCATGCACCCACCGTTGATATTCACTAAAGGGGGAAGCTTTGCGGTGGGTCCTAGGTACTTCGTGGCACTGAGTTGCTCACTTTTGATTGGTCATTGGTGTGGTAAGGTGGCAGTTGACTTGTCGGGGGTTCCCACAGACATTTTTAAAAGTTATTATGAGCCACCTAATCTGCCAAGAAAAATACAATATCAATAGTCGTGTTTTAAAAGTCTTCTGTCATGACCGTTTTATTTCAAATTCAAATTTGAATTTCCTGAGACATTTTCAGTGACAGAAATGACTGAAATTTATTGTTTTAGCGGTTGGATGTGGTGGAACCAGTGGTGCCTGTTGCTGCAGTGTGGTCTAGGGTGTTAGATGATCATTTGCAGGGTGTTTGTACCATGATTTTGTGCTTGAGGCATGTTGCAGGTGGCTGAATTGGTTGATAAATGTGGGCTTTTTTGTGGTTCTCAGTACTTTCTTAGGGTATTTTTCATGATTGTGGATCACTCTGGGATCTATTTTTCTCCTGGTTGCTTGGGTTTCTTCCCGCTGTATTAAAGTTGTGACTATTTCTAGTTGGTTTGGTGGGTGAAACCCTAACCCTAATCATCCGTAGCTTGTTGCATCTTGTTTTGGGGATCCCAAGATGATTAGTGGTATATATGGTCATAATTTTGTCTTTAGATGGGTTCTGATTTTGGTTGGTTCTAGGGGGGTTGTAGTAGGCTGTATCATATTGTATGTAGATTGAATAGAATTTCCTCGTAGTCTTTTGTAGGTTATTGAAGTGGTCTTCTCTCTTTTCTGCTTTGAACATGTACATGACTTATCATACATAATATGGTTTTTTCAAGCTTTCAAGTCTCTCCTTGGTGTCAATCTTGTGAATTGTAGATTTTCTGATCTATTGCATAGGGTTACCTTTGTATATGTTCTAGTCTTTAGTTCTTGATCTAGGATCAAGTGAAATATACTTTGGATAGGGCATAGATTCATCTTGATTTGTCTAGAGAAGGATACTATAAGTAGTGGATGGGCTAGAATGTTTATGTTTATGGCTATGAATCTTTGACAGTAGTTGGTTCATGTTTCAATGTCTATATTTGAGATCTGCCCATTGGATAATGGAACTGATCAGGGATTAGTATATTCAGTTGAGTTCAATGCTTGATTGGCTCTTGTTTACTTCTTTCCATCTTCATATATCAACACCATTTTAAGTCTTAATTATTATTTGGTTGATAGTATTAATGCTCCACCATAGCAATGGAGAGTCAATGAATGTCTGGTTACCATTTAGTACTTTCTTGCTATCATCTACTTTGTTCAATCCAGTTTAAAGTCCTAAAATGCCATAAGTTACTGGATTAGGTACACCCATCTTGGTTTTGCAGAGCTAGAAGTGAAGAGGGCAGTCTTGTCCCTATAGTTGGTCCAGTTGTCTTGCAAAGCTCTCATACTTGGAGCTAACCATTCCTAACGTCAGTCTCAAGGTATATTGGTAGCCCTAGTTGGTATAAGCATTTTGAAACACCAACAAGATGGTGACTCTGCTGGAGAGAACAACAATGAAGAACTACATCTATTAGAATCTCTAGTTGTGGTTATATTGTAAAGTCAAAATCATATTGACCAGGTTGATTTACCCATCCTAGTCACCAACAAGATGGGGACTCTGTTGGGGAGTAGAGATTATAATCAAGAATAAATAGTATAGGTTCCAAGTTGAGCTGGACTCCTAGCCTACCTATTTGTTATCCAGTGGTTTGCATTTAAGTGTATAAGATTTAGTATTAATAAGTTTCAAATCATCTCACCAATTTGTGAGTGGTGACTCTGAGTTCTCTATTTGATCAGTGCAGTTCCTAATAAACAGTGAGGCTTGGTGATGTTTGGTTGATTGGAAGAAGGTAAAAAACATTGTAGTATTTTCCTCTCCAAGGAGGTGGTGACTCTACATAGCAAAAATCCTGATGGAGTTGCAAGATGAGCTCTAGATCTACCCTGCTTCCAATCAACAAGGTTTCAACTGCAATACTTCCAAGTATTTTTCTTTCTCAATGATAACAATGTTTCCCTATCAGGTATTCAGTGCTAGTGTAAAGGGAAGACTGAGATAAGATGAGAGGTTCTCATCTTGTTTCAAATCAGATGGATAATTAGGGAAAAAGCCAGTCTAGGCGGCTGTGTTTTCTCAAGTTAGATAGAGCTTTAAGTTATGTTCTTTCAATGTTCCCTAATTCTTTTCCTAGTGAGCTTATGGATCTAATTTTGGTTTTTGTTTGTTAGTCTAATTCAGCAATAGAGCATATCCTAGCATTCTTCAGATTTATTGTAAAATATCAGATTTTTGAGGAAGATGTTAGTATGATGTTTTTTGGGAGAACTCTCAAAGGGGTTGCATCTGATTGGTATTTAAGATTACCTCCAAAATGCATCTCTTCATTGACTGAGTTCAAGTGGTTGTTCTTAGAAGAGTTTGCTGATGATGATGAATGGAATAAGTTGCAAAAAGATCATCGGCAAAAAGGGAATACAAGTTGTATTTCAGAGAAATCCATACCTAATGCTAAGGATATTTCTCATGATGATTTTTTGTTAGAGGAGTATTTAGATTGTAGCAGTGAGCAGGAGTTAGAATCATTGTGTATAGGATCTTCCACTTATTCAGAAATGTCTGAATGTGTTGGGACCAGTTATTAAGGTGAGGATGAGGAGGGCAGTGATGTTGAGGTGTCTTCATATGAGCCAGATGCAACATGGGAAGAAGAAAGTAATGATGGAAGTGAACACTCCTTTGAAAGTGAAGGTATGTTTTCCCTTTCTGAATCTAAAAATGAAAATGCATCTCAGTTTTTGCATAATACAAATCAGTTTGAATATGAGGACTTTGAGAGTGATTTGTACTCAAAGTATGAAGATAATGAAATGGTGATTAAATGTGACATCAATGAGAGTCTCCATGATCATGAAATGGGTAGTGAGTTTAAAGTGTTTACTAATACTTTATATGATGAGGACTATGATGATGATCAGCCCATTTTTTATCATAATGTTCAACAAGGTGTATCACATGGAGTTATCAATCTATTATTTGAAGAACACATGGAGATTTTAGATGTAGTTGAACTGGATGCAAATGATGACATATTGTCATACTGCTATGAGGAACTAGGATGTTCTCCTTCCATGTGTGACAAATTTTTAAATGATGATGTTGCATTTTGTGTATTGGAGGGTTGTGGGGTTGTTTTAGAATTTGATGATGATGACATGTGTAAGTATAAACTTGATTATTCTTTTGAACTCCAACTAGCTACACCTGAGGATATGCATGGTCAGGGTATAAATGAAGCCTTTCAGTAGGTAAAGTATGAGTTTATTGTGTTTCCAATTGATAGCATATATGAATCAGTAGAAAAGAATAGGTTTTTATCTGATGGTACTGTTCATAGGTATGATGAGTCTTTTCTTCATAGTGAGCAAAATGAAGGGAGTGCCAAAAATTTTTACATGCACTATGAAGATAGTTACTTTGTTCTGCCTGACAGGTTGGTTGGAAATGTTGACACGCTTGGTGAAACAACTGAAAATAAAATATCTGGTGTGCCTCATGAAGGAAGAAATGAAAACCAAATTTTTGACAGAGGCAAAGACTAACTCAGGTTGGATGCTGCAGGTTTTTTGTAAAAATGTACACTCTGTATAGTTTTTTCCTTTTCTATTGTGGGTTTCCCTTCCTATTTTCTCTGGTGTGTTCCCTATGTTTTTTGAGGTCTCTGTGTCCTTTCCCAGTAGGTGGTCTGCTTCTCCTAGAGATCTGAATCCTTTCCATGCCTGTAGGAGGCATGCATCCCCAACTAGAGCCACTATTAGCACCTGTTAAAATTTTCATGCCCTCACTGTTCTTCCCCTGGCCTCTGCAGTCTCTTTTCTGGTCTCTAGCTAAAACCCTAGGTGAAAATTTTGAAAATCTAGCCGTTGCCATGAAAAAATTTAAAATGTTCGTGCCCTATTCTATTTCCATGCTACCTTTTTGGGCCACTTAAAATCCTAATACACATGTGTTAATTAAAAGACCACTTTACATATGTTCACGGTTAGGTTTTTCCATGTTCGGTGGGATCATCTTTTAATATTTTCCTAAATCCTATAGTTCCCCTACTGAAATATTTCCTAAGTCTTAAGCCTTTATTTTGTGTGGCTGTCACTTGTTCGTAAGATTGAAGGTTGTCAGAAGGTTCTAACATGTGAACTGGTGATTGCTTGACATTTGTCCCAGTGGGCCCGGCCTCTTGTTACCTTTTCTCATCTACAGTTGGTGCGTGATCGCAAGGAATATTCTTTCCCCTTGCGATCATGTGCCCATCATCCAATCTTCCAGGTAGTGAGTCTTCAATGGGTCCAATGGTAGGTCAGGCTACCATGGACCTTGCTCATTAGTTGTGTTAGTGTACATGTGGATGTTGTCAGATGACTGCACGCATGGTTATCAAGTGGGACCTATGTCAGACTTGAGTTATTTGGCATCTTCTTATTGGTTGGAAGGATTGCTGATTTAGACTTGTTAGTGGCTCCACCGGTCTCGGAGGGTTCTGACATCTATAGAGGATCTACAGTTGGCATAAGTTCTCATGGGTTTTGTCAGAGCCATGAGATCTTGCACTAGCTGTTAATTTTACCTTTTCTCAGATAGCTGACGAGGGTGGGTCCTCTGGCAGGTGGTGTTGACTTGGGCATGTTCTCATTGGTCTAGGTGGGATGAGGTGGACTATGTCAGTGGGTCCACATATTTTCAAGGAGGTTGACATGCTGATAGATCTATGGCTGGCATGTGATCACAAGGAATATTCTTCTCCCTTGCGATCGTGCGCCCACCATTGATATTCACTAAAGGGGGAAGCTTTGCGGTGGGTCCTGGGTACTTCATGGCACTGAGTTGCTCACTTTTGATTGGTTTTTGGTGTGGTAAGGTGGTGGTTGACTTGTCGAGGGTTCCCACAAACATTTTTAAAAGTTATTATGAGCCACCTTATCTGCCGGGAAAAATATAGTATCAACGGTCATGTTTTAAAAGTCTTCTGTCATGATTGTTTTATTTCAAATTCAAATTTGAATTTCCTGAGACATTTCTAGCGACATAAAGGACTAAAATTTATTGTTTTAGCAGCCGGATGTGGTGGAACCAGTGGCGCCTATTGTTGCAGTGTGGTCCAGGGTGTTAGATGATCATTTGTAGGGTGTCTGTACCATGATTTTGTGCTTGAGGCGTGTTGCAGGTGGCTGAATTGGTTGATAAATGTGGGCTTTTTTATAGTTCTCAGTACTTTCTTAGAGAATTTGTCATGATTGTGGATCACTTCGAGATCTATTTTTCTCCTGGTTGCTTGGGTTTCTTCCCCCTGTATTAAAGTTGTGACTATTTCTAGTTGGTTTGGTGGGTGAAACCCTAACCCTAATCATCTGTAGCTTGTTGCATCCTATTTTAGGGATCCCAAGATGATTAGTGGTATATATGGTCATAATTTTGTCTTTAGATGGGTTCTGATTTTGGTTGGTTCCAGGGGGGTTGTAGTAGGTTTTATCATATTGTATGTAGATTGAATAGAATTTCCGTGTAGTCTTTTGTAGGTTATTGAAGTGGTCTTCTCTCTTTTCTGCTTTGAACATGTACATGACTCATCATACATAATATGGTTTTTTTAAGATTTCAAGTCTCTCCTTGGTGTCAATCTTGTGAATTCTGGATTTTCTGATCCATTGCATAGGGTTACCTTTGTATATGTTCTAGTCTTTAGTTCTTGATCTAGGATTAAGTGAAATATACTTTGGATAGGGCATAGATTCATCTTGATTTATCTAGAGAAGGATACTATAAGTAGTGGATGGGCTGGAATGTTTATGTTTATGGCTATGACTCTTTGACAGTAGTTGGTTCATGTTTCAATATTTGTATTTGAGATCTGCCCAATGGATAATGGCACTGATTAGGGATTAGTATATTTAGTTGAGTTCAATGCTTGATTGGCTCTTGTTTACTTCTTTCCATCTTCATATATCAACACCATTTCAAGTCTTAATTATTATTTGGTTGATAGTAGTAATGCTCCACCATAGCAATGGAGAGTCAATGAATGTCTAGTTACCATTTAGTACTTTCTTGCTATCATCTACTTTGTTCAATATAGTTTAAAGTCCTAAAATGCCATAAGTTACTGGATTAGGTACACCCGCCTTGGTTTTGTAGAGCCAGAAGTGAAGAGGGTAGTCTTGTCCCTATAGTTGGTCTAGTTGTCTTGCAGAGCCCTAATATTTGGAGCTAACCATTCCTAACATCAGTCTCAAGGCATATTGGTAGCCCTAGTTGGCATACGCATTTTGAAACACCAACACAAACTTGGTATGGATAAAGTAATTGTCTGTAGGCATGAAAGAAGAGATCACTGAACCAGTTTTCATCTATTGTGACAACACAAGTGCTATCAACATATCTAAGAATCCACTGATGCACACAAAGACCAAACACATCACCATCAAGTATCATTACTTGAGGGAATTGGTACAATCTAAAGAGGTTAGAATGGAATATGTGAATACAAAGGAACAACTAGCAGACATATTTACTAAAGCTTTATCTAAAGAAGCTCATGAATATCTGAGAGGACAATTAGGGGTTCTTCCCCTAATTGAGGGTGCCTAGTTAAGCTAGGAGCACTACATCAAATGTGCTGCAAAGAGTATCTAACAAATTGGTGTAGAGAAAGGTCACACTTAGGAGCAACCTAGAGTTGTGAAAAGTATAGCAAAGCTAATAATCAGTCATAAGCAAAGATGAAAAAGGGAGAAATATTGTTACTGAACTGACAAGATGATATCTACATCTGAAGGATGTATGTTTTATTTTCTTCTTTGGCATTATTGTCAAAGAGGGAGATGAATAAGATGAAAACACATGGTGAGATTTCATGGAAGATCAAGTAAGAGGGAGAAATTCAGAGGAATGGAAACAAGGAGAGATCAAGTGGATGTTACTATGTGGATGGTCATGTAAGCAAGGCTAATTGATTCTGAATCAGAATGAAGCTAAGGATATTATAAATATTTCTGATGTACAAATAAGTTTTAGATTGGTTGGTGATTCATGTGTTATTCATATGGTGTTGCCATCAATGCCAAAGAGGGAGATTGTTGGAAACTACAATTGAAGCAATTGTTGTATTGTCATTGATTTCAAACCTTAACTAGTAAGACTATTGCTATCTAAGAAAGTACTATATCTATTTGATTGGTGAGAAGGATTAGGGAAAGGTTGATAACAATAGCACCTAAGGAAAGGTTGAGTTATCTTGATACTTCAACGAGTACTTGATTATGTGGCACAATGATAAGATAATGTATTGCTTATCTAAATAAAATGTAAGACTAAACAAGTAGGCTTAATTGAGAAAAAGTGAAGAAATCTAGTTTAAGCCGAGTGATGTTAGTGTCGATTGAGCTAGTATATGATGAGTAAATTCACTATTGACCAAACATGAGTTAATTGCCAAGTAAAATAGTAATAGATGAGGAAACAATTTCAGTGGTGATCGGGCTACCCAGTGAAGAATGAGGAGTTGAACACAGTATTGACCGAGCGTCAGTAATTTACATTTGAGGAAGAATTCAGATTCCTAGCCGACATAGTTGAATTCTTGGATTATGTAAAATGTGTTAACTTTATTTATTGATTGTATGGAAGCATTTAATGCACTGTAAACCATTTTATTGTGATTCGATAAAGAGATTTGAGATGTTTCTAGAAGAATGGATGAAGAACATAAAGTTGGAAGGATTCGATGAATCTGACCTAACCCTAAGATCTATAGAGGAGATTAAGCAGCAAAAGTTGGATCGACCTAAACAAAGAGGTATTAAGGAAACTGAAGTGTGAGGTTGAATAGAGGATGCTGGTGTTGTTTTTATTGACTATATAAGTAGAAAAAGATGAGGGAGAATGAGTTGTGATTTCTTGAAGGGATTTCCAAGAAGATCAGTGATGGAGATGGAAATGGATCACACTCAGTAAGCCAACATATGTGTATGGAATTAGATCTGTTATTTGTAAAGTGAGTTGTATGTTTTCAGATCAAACACTGTTGTTACTTTCTAACCATTGTATTAGTTTGAAATCCTTTAATCAAGGTTTCCCTAACAGTAATTTTTATAAATCCTTTGAAGAAGGTTGCATTCTAATGGAATGTATGTAAGTCCTATAACAAGGCGCACTCCTAATCAGGTGGTTGAAATCCTTTAACCAGGGCACACCTGATAGTGTGTTTGTAACCTTTGATAGGGTTTTCTTTTCACAGAGCTCACTTTAGAAGAGTGAAAATATCAGTGACATGTTACAAAGTGGTTTTTACCAAATTGGGTTTCCACTATAAATCCTCATGTTAATTCTTGTGTGAATGTTTTGGTTTGAACATTTATATGTTTTGCAAGTTAAATACTATTGGATAAGTGGACTGCACTATTATATGTTTCTGTTATGTATTCAGTAATGACTGAGTAGCTATTGGTTGTTAGCTCTGAGTTGTTGAAGAGTTTGAAAGTTTATTTTATACATCTGGACCTGAGAACAACTAATTCACCCCCCTCTGTTGTTCTAAATCATATTAACATTTTTTGTTTAAAAATCAACATCAAATTGTGAAAGTCAATCATTCTTCACCAAAATTTATTGATTGAGGTAAGTTTTTTTATTTTTTACATGTGAAATGTGAATAAAGAGTCTTTTGGTTTATAATTGGTATGATATAGACTTGTTCAATACATAATCTGATATAATTGTAATAAATTTATATTATAATGTGTCATACTGTAAGAGATTTATATTATAATTTGACTTATTGTAATAGATTTATATTATAATTTTAAAATTGTAATAAGTTTATATGTAGAAATCATCATCATACTGAGGAAATGAGAAAAGACTCTAACACCAAAAGAGCATGAAAGAGACAAAGAGAGGAAAAGGGAAAGAATGAGACAACTTCATGAACACAAAAAATTGCATACTGTAGAAGAAGATTTTTCTTTGGAGGAGGAACATGAACATCAATACAAAGTAAGAGAGAATTTTAATTGGAAACAAAAAGACAAATGAGAAACTTGTGTGCAACAAGAAAATTGAATTATGAAGATGTGTTTACATCATCTATGAGCTCCCAATTTGAAGAGATATGAGGGAAGAACACAAAATAAAACTCTTTGGAAGGTTCGCGAGTCATACCACGATGAAATACTTGAGACAATAAAGTGTAGGGAAGATCCAATTGGTTCAATGGACTAAATGGAGATACAAAATATTGTAATGTCAAATCTATTTGAATACATGTGCATACAACATGTATATTTATATAGCACTGTAAATTGGGTGGACTATAAATTACTCATGCATTACCCTATATGTATAATGGGAAGTTTGTAATATTTAATGACAAAATTTCTCTTCTATTTTTTGGGGCAATACTAGAGGTTTTCTCTTCTCAAATCTTTCCTCCTGGTGCTCCTAATGAGCTGAGTTGTAAAAATATTTCTCATTATTAATAAAAAACTTTATGATGTTATGCCAATGACTTGCAAGTACATAATACTTGGAAGGCCATGGAAGCACCATTGTGTATCTTTCAAACCATCAGCTGTAGCATCGAACTGTTTGTGCCAACAACTCTGATTCACTAGGTTAATGGTAGTAGCAACCCCATTTGGCACATAGACTTGCTCAAATGCTTCTGACCACTCTGGGTTGAAGTGTCCCTCAAGGTGCACTCAACATGAAATTAATGATCTTTATGGGGTCATATCTCAAAGCTCATGCGAGGTTTTATTGACCCGTCAGGTGCTATAGGACCTTGTTGCCAAGGCCTACAATAACCTATCTCATTTTTTCAAAGATTCAAATTCATTTATATTTGGCAACACATTCTTGGTTGATGTCAAAACTCAAAGTGTTCCTCAGTTGAAATGAGAAACATTACATATCTTTCAAACCCTTAGTCGTAGCATCAAACTATAATCACCAACAACTCCAATTGGCCAGGTAAATGCTAGTGGCAACCTCATTTGGCACACAGACTCACTCAAATGTTGCTAACCACTCCAGAACAAAGTGTCCCTTAAGGTCCCTTTGGCATGAAATTGATGATCTTTATGGGGTCATATCTTAGAGCTCATGCGAGGTATCATCAAACCGTTCGGTGATACAAGACTGTATTGCTGAGGCCTACAATAACCTATCTCAGTTTTTAGGAATTCAAATCCATTTATATTTGGAAACACATTTTTGGTTGATGTCAAAACTCAAAGTGTTCCTTAGTTAAAATGAGAAACATTGCATATATTTGAAACCGTCGGTCATAGCATGGAACCGTATAAGCCAACATATTCGATTGGCTGGGTAAACACTAGTGGCAACCTCCTTTGGCACACAGACTCACTCGAACTCTACTGACCACTCTGAACTGAATGTACCTCAAGGTGCACTTAGCATGAAATCAATGATCTTTATGGGTCATATCTCGGAGCTCATGTGAGCTATCATTGAACCATCAGGTTCTACAATGTGTTGCTGAGGCCTACAATAACCTATCTCAGTTTTCAAGGATTCAAATTCATTTGAATTTGACAACACAATTTTGGTTGATGTGAAAACTCAAAGTGTTGCTTAGTTTAAATGAGCATCATTGCATATCTTTTAAATCGTCAGTCATAGCATCAAACTATCTACACCAAAAACTCTAATTGGTTGAGTAAATGCTATTGGAAACCTCATTTGGCATAGAGACTCGCTCGAATGCTGCCAACCACTCTAGACCAAAGTGTCCCTCAAGGTGCACTCAACATGAAATTGACAATCTTTACAGGGTCATATCTTAGAGATCATATAAGATATCATCGAATCATCAGGTGGTATAGGACCATTTTCTTGAGGCCTACAATAACCTATCTCACTTTTTAGAGATTCAAATTCATTTAAATTTGACAACACATTATCGGTTGATGTTAAAACTCAAAGTGTTCCTTAGTTAAAATGAGCAACATTGTGTATCTTTCAAACCATCGGTTGTAGCATCGAATCATCTATGCCAATAGCTCTAATTGGCTGGGTAAACACTAGTGGAAACCTCATTTGGGACACATACTCGCTCGAACTACCAACCACTCTGGGCTGAAGTGTCCCTCAAGGTGCACTTAGCATGAAATCATTGATCTTTACGGGGTCATATCTTAGAGCACATGCAAGGTTTCATCTAATCGTTAGGTGCTACAAGACCATGTTAATGATGTCTACAATAACCTATCTCAATTTTTGGAGATTCAAATTCATTTATATTTGGCAACACATTCTCAGTTGATGTCAAAATTCAAAGTGTTCCTCAGTTGAAATAAGCAACATTACATATCTTTCAAACCATCAATTGTAGCATCAAACTGTTTATGCCAATAGCTTCGATTGGTTAGGTAAACACTAGTGGAAACCTCTTTTGGAATAGAGACTCACTCAAACGATGCTGACCACTCCAGACCGAAGTGTCCCTCAAGGTGCACTCAACATGAAATAGGCAATTTTTACAGGGTCATATCTTAGAGCTCATGCGAGGTATCATCAAAATTTTAGGTGCTATAGGACTATGTTATTGAGGCCTACAATAACCTATCTCATTTTTTAGAGATTCAAATTCATTTATGTTTTACAACACATTCTCGGTTAATGTCAAAACTTAAAGTGTTCCTCAGTTGAAATGAGCAACATTGTGTATCTTTTAAAGCGTCAGTCGTAGAATCAAATCATTTGCACCAATAGCTCCCATTGGCTGGGTAAATTCTAGTGGCAACTTTGTTTCACACATTGAATTTCTCGAACACTATCGACCACTATAGGACAAAGTGTCCCTCAAGGTGCACTCAGCATGAAATCATCGATCTTTACAAGGTCATATCTTGAAGCTCGTGCAATATTTCATCCAATGATTAGGTGTTGTGAGACTATGTTGCTAAGGCCTATAATAACCTATCTCTTTTTTTAGAGATTCAAATTATTTTATATTTGGAAACACATTCTCGGTTGATGTCAAAACTCAAAGTGTTCCTCAGTTGAAATGAACAACATTGCGTATCTTTCAAATCATTAGTCGTAGCATCGAACTGTCTATGTCAATAGCTCTAATTGGTCAGGTAAACACTAGTGGCAACTTCATTTGGCACATAAACCGACTTGAATGTTGTTGACCACTCTGGGCCGAAGAGTCACTCAAGGTCCCTTCAACATGAAATTGATGATATTTATAGGGTCATATCTCAGAGCTCGTACAAGGTATCATCAAACTGTTAGGTGCTATAGGTGCTTGTTTTTGAGGCCTACAATAACCTATCTCATTTTTTAGAGATTCAAATTCATTTAAATTTGGCAACACAATCTCAGTTGATGTCAAAACTCAAAGTGTTCCTCAGTTGAAATGAACAACATTGTGTATCTTTCAAACTATTGGTCATAGCATCGAACCATCTATGCCAACAACTCTAATTGGTTGGGTAAACACTAGTGGAAACCTTGTTTGGCACATAGACTTCATAGAACATTGCTGACCACTCTAGGCTGAAGTGTCCATCAAGGTCCCTTCAACATGAAATCAATGATCTTTACGGGGTCATATCTTGGAGCTCATGTGAGGTATCATCAAAATGTCAGGTGCTACAAGACTATGTTACCGAGACCTACAATAACCTATCTTAGTTTTCAGAGATTCAAATTCATTTAAATTTGGCAACATAATCTTGGTTGATGTCAAAACTTGCAGTGTTCCTCAGTTGAAATGAGCAACATTGTGTATCTTTCAAACCATCAGTTGTAGCATCGAACCGTCCATGCCATCACTTTGAAGCACTTTAGATTTAGTTACTAACCTTTTTGAGTGCATTCTATGTGATTGACCTGGAGTACCAGTGGGTTTGTGCATTGAACAAAGGATGAATTAGGTGGATCCATCTACTTTATGTGGTTACTGTGGTTTTGGGATGGATCCAACACTTGTATATTATGTAATTTTCCCTTATTATGCAGGATTTTAATAAATATGTAGGGTAATTACCCAATTTTGTAAGTTGACACGGTGAAAGGTGCATGAAGTAAGGGCCATAGGTGTAGCAAAAGGGGTTTGGGCTGAATGAGAGGGTGTTTTTCCTTTGGAACATGTTAGGACATGTTGAGGACATGGTGTAGGATCAAAGAGTGGATCCCAAAAGAGAGTTTTAGGCAATTTGTGAGAAAGTCCTAGTTATAGGCTTGATTTGATGAGGGTTTGTGAGTTGGATTATGTGCAGAGTGACCATGGCCTAAATGATGTCAAAATCCTTGGTTTTAATTCATTTCAAGAGACTCTAGTAAGTTGCGAGGTTAGGGGATACAACCATGATAGGTTTTCTTTGTAAAATGGCGCTATTAGGCCTAGACATGAAAATGGAGCAATAGTTTTTGGAGGAGAAGTTTTGAAACAAGTGTGCTTGGTTTCAAAATATGTTCAATAAATTAGAAAAGGCTATTTGGATCCCTAATTTTTTTGAGGATTCATTTGAAATAATTTGGATATATATGAAAATTTCTCACTAGATAGGGCTAGTAGGATAGGCCTAAAGAGAGCAGTTGGTTATGGGAAGATAACCACTGAACATTATGAGTTTGAATATAGGAGATGAGATTTTTGGAGTATGTTTAGAACCTTTTGAGGTTTTTGGTTGGGTCTTGGAGTTAATCCTTGGTTCAAGGAAAGATTAGAGTGTTTTTACAAAACAAAGAAGAAATCTGATATTCTCCTATGAAGATTACAAATCCACCACTAGCCTCTGCATCAAAATAAAACATACATATTCTAATAAAGTATAAATCATATAGTAACAATATACATCGATAAACATACAAGCATGACTATAAGGCATGAGAAATTTATAAAGCATAAGACATCCACATAAACATAAATTAGTATACATCAATACACCTAACACATGAATTGCATACCTAAAACTTAATCTATATATATTCATAGGGCATGAAGTCAAATATATATGTCCAATAATGTCATACATAAAATATATCCAATACAGTTAAACTGGCTTCCTCAAAGCCAAATGGATGTACAATGTGTCACTTATATAATATACAAAAAATATGTCCACTAATGCTATATAGGCATACAATCTATATCCCTAATCTAGTCCTTTCTTACCAAGGGAAGAAAACAAATCCCAAGATGTCTTCAATCATTGCGTCAATGGAGATGAAATGGATGTTGTAGTCTTTCGAGTGAGCTCACTAGTCCTCCTATCTAGGCTCTTCTACATCTCGAGCTGATAAAAAAAAATATAAGGATCAATAACTAATATACATCGAAATTGAATTATACAATGACATAAAATAGAATATTCTCTTAGCGCTAGCAAATAGTCAATATGTACATCCACCAAAGGTGTATGCTGATGATCTGGAGTAATAAGTCCCTACAATAATGATCCAAATAAATAATTAAAATATATACATGAATATCATTAAAAAATTCAATACAAACTATTAAAATAATAATAAAAATTAAGTGATCTCTTTCATACCTCAGTCGGTGCTTCAGAACTAGCTACTGATGCAACTATTCCACAATCCAAAGTATCACGAACAAAAGGAGGAGTCTCTGATATCAATAACTGGAAAATGAAACAAAAAAAGTATTATGTAGTTATCAAGATTACATATATTTTTTACAACCCTACTAATGAATAAATGGTACCTCTATGAAGGTTCCACTGCATCCTTCGGTGTGAGGTTTCAATGTCAAAGCTCCAACATTAAACTAGTGCACATGTACATGGCAATTTATAAGATAACCATTCATATAAGAATGTACTACTGACATGTTAATTATAATGCATTATTACATATACACTCGTGGATTGAATGATGATGTCACAAAGCGAGGTGAAGGAATGTGATCACCACAATGACCACTTTGCCTCTATATTTTGATCATAATTTGTCTAGTATTTAGTTATTCATTAATTTATTAATTAAATATAATCAAGAAAATAAAATTAACATGCAAATAAAGATACCTTAAGGAAAGTGACACGATGCCCTTCGCTATCTATTGTGAATATCGATGGTCCACCAATGAACTAATGCACATGCACAATAAGTTATGATACAATCATTCATATAATTATATAATAATCAAATATATTAATTAAAATGATTTATTCGATACACACTTGTGGATTTGATGATGAAGTGTAGAAGGGGATTAGAGGATCATTGCCACTACCACCGACACTCTTGCCCTAAATTTTGATCATAATCAATAGATACTAAATTAATTAGTTATTCTTTTATAAATGAAGTATGATCAAATAAATTTAATGAACATGGAAATATTTACCTATATGTCAAATGCCAAATGTCATATTTAGAAAATCATCAGTCATCATCCCATGATCCTCTTCCTCTCTCTTGGTAGTACCAAATGTGCACAAGGATCCACATGACTGACAAATATGCCCCCTTAAAGATTGACCATGGTGACCCTCAACTAAAGGAGTGGCAAACTGAATGTGATTCTTTGTCAGAGCACTAATCATACCTAATGTGTCCACCTCTACATGTTCCTTCACAACGGAAGGAATACTAACATAATCCACCTATGGCTTGCCAATAGGAACCCTAGGTGCGTTAAGGTCATGATGTGCCCCCGCTCTATCAAGAAATATATAGGAACCTCATGATTGTTATAGGGAGGGGAATCAAAAACCATCCACCATCTCTCCCAAAAGTTAATTTTATGTCTTCATTCAAGCACCAATGAATTGAGAACCTCTTTGTTGTAGTTCTAAGAGTATCAGTGTCCCCTGGCTTTTTAAAGAGTTTGAAAATGTAATCTTTTGTGATTTTTTTATTTTTTATGTCCTCATATGACAATTTATTTGCATAATATTGTTTTTGTTCTTCTCTTTCATCATCTCATAAATTAAGTTGCCCACTAACTGAGCCTACATGGGTCAAGATTGATTCCAATGATTTTGCAAGTCTTTCCCTTCCAGTATTTGTGGCAATAGAATATTTTAACCTCCTAATTAAAGATTCTAATTCTATTTTCCCTCTTTCAATTTGGTTGATAGAATTCTCCTATGTTCCAGGAGGAGGTTTCTTGATTGGTGGAGGTAGTTGAGGTTCATTTTCTTGGTTATTTTCTTCATTCATTTGTTCATGAGGAGAAGATGGATGGTTTGGTTGAGGGTTTTGTTCAGGGAGATCATTTCTTCCTAGAAATTAAAACAAAATCAATTTTAAAATCTTAATTACACTTAAAATTTAAGAAAATAAGTTGTGACAAAACAAATTGCTTCAAAACTAAAATTTCAATACAAATAAGAGGCATGGGCTGTAAAAACACTCGCCTCTTCTTCCATTTTGAACTTGATGACATTGTGGAGCTATTCTTTATCTAATTTGATTAATCAAAGAAGAATAATGCCTTTGTGTACGTGCTATGGGAAGCCCTCTTTCACTGCAAAAACAAGTTTATGGGATAAAAATGAGCCTTTGAAAGGCCAAAAAGACAATTTATATATTTTACATAGCGCATGCACGCTATAGTGAACACACGCTATGTTTTGAATTTCCCAACCCATAGCGTGTGTGCTCTATAGCGTGCACACGCTTTAGTGCCTACACACTATGGCTATTGGGGGGCCAGAAAGGAATGTGGCACCTTTTTGGCCCCCATCATTGTGCATATACCCTTTAATCTCAATTCCTCAGGCCAAAGTCCTGTCTTGAATCCATAAAAAAATATTATATGCATCAACAAGGAATAATACCTAAATGTGGGTGTGCCACTATCCCTTAACTCAATGAAACCCTCATGTGACCTCTCTACTAGGAATGTTGCATAATCAAAGGGCCTAGGTTCATACATCTGTATATTTTCTGCTTATACCATAGGTCCTATGCTCATGGAATTTGGAACTTTCACTACTGTAATTTTCCCACAAGACATATATGTATACTGAAGATAAGGCCTAGACAAGTTTAGCCTAAAAGGTGGACTGTCTTCCTTAGTCAAGGCACCTTTCTCAATTTTGTGCATAGCCATTTTCTAGCCCATATAAGGGTAAAAGTACATAGCTGTGTCGCACTAGAGGATAAATTTTATGGTTCTAGATGGAAATATGTGGTACCCACTAGGCACCATGTGGCGTCAAGGTTCCGGTCAGAACCGTTCCGGCCGAATCCCCCAAAATCTATATAAACTAAAAAATTGAATGGGTAGGCTCATTTGAACTAAGCGGCTTGTGGATTTTATGGAGCGCTTAAGGAGGTTTTTTGCCGAAAGAGGTAGGCCCTTTTTTTTATTTTTTTATTTTAACATTTTTAATTTATTTTTATATTTTTAAGTTGTTTTTGTCTATTTAATATTAAATAATTGTAATTTGAATAAAAATGTTAATTTAATAGTTTTTTTTGTTCATGTAATTTTATTATTTTTAATTGTAGAAATTAAATAATATGATTTTATGTAGATTTAGTTATTTAATTAATATACTTTTTTTTAGTTAATAAAATGTGTTAGTTAGTTAGTTAATTAATTTATTTTTGTTAGATATATTTTAAAATATTACAAAACATTAGGAAAATGTATATAAATTATTAGAAACATGATATTAAAACATGAACCAACATAACATTAAATAAACATGAACCTTAACCATAAACCTAATTTTTAAAAAAATCCCTTAATCTAATTAAAAAATAAACCTTAATATGAAAAGTACATGAATCTTAACATTAAACCAACATGAAGCAACATAAACTCTAACACTAGAAACCAACATAAACTTTCTCTCTCTGACCAATTAAGACCTAACATGAAATTAACAAGATGTAATAGGACCCCTTAAGAGCTAACATGAGTAATAAGACCTAATATTTCCTATTAAGACCTAACATAATTAATAAGACCTAATAAGACCCTTAAATTGATTAATACGACCTAATAAGACCTAATACCTATTAATAAGACCTAATAGGACCCTTAAGAACTAATAGGACCTATTAAGACCTAATAGGAATTAAGACCTAACATGTGACTAATACTTGACCAATTAGGACCTATTAATTGACCAATTAAGACTAATTAAGACTTAACATGTGAATAATATGATCAATTAAGACCTAACATGAAATTAATAAGACATAATAGGACCTCTTAAGACCTAACATGAGTAATAAGACCTAATATTTCCTATTAAGACCTAACATGATTAATAAGACCTAATAAGACCCTTAACATCTAGGACCCTTAACATGATTAATATTTCCTATTAAACTCTAACACTAGAAACTAACATAAACCAAAATACTAGAAACCAAAATGAACTTTCTCTCTTTGACCAATTAAGACCTAACATGATTAACAAGATGTAATAGGACCCCTTAAGAGCTAACATGAATAAAAAGACCTAATATTTCCTATTAAGACCTAACATGATTGATAAGACCTAATAAGACCCTTAAATTGATTAATATGACCTAATAAGACCAAATAGGAATTAAGACCTAACATGTGACTAATACTTGACTAATTAGGACCTATTAATTGACCGATTAAGACTAATTAAGACTTAACATGTAACTAATATGATCAATTAAGACCTAACATGATTAATATGACATATTAGGACCCCTTAAGACCTAGCATGAATAATAAGACCTAATACCTACTAATAAGACCTAATAGGACCCTTAAGAACTAATAGGACCTAATAAGACTAATTAGGTCCAATATGACCTATTAAGACCTAATAGGACCAATTAAGACCTAATAAGTGACTAATATTTAACCAATTATGACCTATTAATTGACCAATTAAGACTTAACATGTGACTAATATGACCAATTAAGATGAACATGATTAATAAGACATAATAGAACCCCTTAAGACCTAACATTAGTAATAAGACCTAATATTTTTTATTAACACCTAACATGATTAATAAGACCTAATAAGATGCTTAACATCTAATAGGACCACTTAATACCTAATATGATGCTTAAGAATTAATAAGAGGTCTAATATGGCATATTAACACCTAAATTGATTAATACAACCTAATAAGACCTAATATGACCTTTAAGAACTAATAGGACCTATTAAGACCAATTAGGTCCAATATGACTTATTAAGACCTAATAGGACCAATTAAGACCTAACATGTGACTAATACTTGACCAATTAGGACCTATTATTTAACCAATTAAGACTAATTAAGACTTAACATGTGACTAATATGACCAATTAAGATAGGTAACATGATTAATACAACCCCTTAAGACTTAATAGGATTAATACAACCTAATACTTGACCTAATACCACTTAAGACCGAATAGGACCCCTTACTTTCAATCTACATCTAGATCTACATTGAACCATAACTCAAAGTCTCTTTTCATTAGAAAATTTGTAACATGTATATTTCTTAAATTTGTAACATGTATGTTTCTTTAATTTGTGTGTGTGTGTGTGTGTGTGTGTGTGTGTGTATGTTTCATTTTTAATCTAGACGATTAAATTTGTAACATGTATGTTTCTTAAATTTGTATGTACATATGTATATTTCATTTAAACTAGATGATTATAATGTACATGTGTAGAGATCTATATATATTCTTATTTATACTTTGGCATATATCCATTTTATCTATTACATGTCATCGGGTAGAGGGTTAGCAGATTCAGGAGATCCTAGTGTACATGGGGGGTGGTAGTGGTAGTCACTACTCTTCACATAGATCAACCAATTCTACAAAGGCTAGAGAGAAGCTATTTTCTTCTACCATTAATAGATTGACACGAGACATAGAGGTTTTGGATCAGACCCTTGCTTCATCCACCACCCTTCCCAATAGGGATAGGGTGATCATTATTAGAGATGATTTATTGTGTATGATTGACATAGTTCAATCATACAACCTATATGATAGTATCAACATTGATACATTGTATACTTCTTTGTCTCGCAGTGTTACTGACACTGTGAAGTATAGGCATATTGATACAGATGTTTCCACCACTATGGTGAAGAGAATGTTTCCTCATTATCGAGACATGGATAAGGTGAGAGGGTACATGAAGAAGAGATGTGAGGATGACCTTTTCGTACCATTTATATATCCTCGATGGTTGGCTACTCATCATAGGTGGCCCCAGAAGGATGAGCTTCCACTATATTTCTGCAAACAACTATTTGCAGAATTTCATTTACAGTATGATGTTGATTATACAAATTATCCTGATCATGTTGGGTAGGGGAGGGGGAGATTATTTGATAGGTTCACAGAGCCTGATGCCCCTATGCTCGCTAATAAGTGGGAAAGGGTGGGTCCAAACCTTTTGGTCATACCAAAAAGTTTGGAAATGGCAACTGCAGGAGACAGTGTGCCAGATGACACGATGAGGAGGGAGGTTTATTCTAGTATTGTGAGTATCACCACATAGGTTTAGGAGATGTCATCTGATCATATGGGGAGATACATGTTGTGTTCTCATTCCAGCATTCCTCCACCTGCATAGGATGCATCCTCTAGTGGTGATCCATATGGTATAGTAGACATACCATCTCCCCTAGAGGTTACAACTTTATCAGATGTGGACCATTTGCATCATACAGGCACATTATTATCCAGTGATCTACTTTGTGCATATCGGGTCTTATAGATACTCGTTGGGGTTCCACTCAGGGAGGTTCCATTGTTTGTCATGACCATTCTTACTAGATCTACTGGATCAGGTTCTCAGCAGACTGCACCACCTATAGCTTCTCAGCAGACTGCACCAGCACCTACAACTCCTCAATAGACTGTACCACCTATGACTCATCAACAGACTGCACCACCACCTATAGCTCCCAAGGTCACTCAGGCCACTTCATCATGTCCAAGTCATCAACTTTTTACCACATTGAAAATAGACAACTAGATTGATCCTGTGTGGATGTCATTACATGACTCAGATTTGAGCACTTTCAGGAGAGCATTATAGGCTGCTATGGTATATATATTTAAATTTAATTTTTATTTATTTAAAAAAATTACACATATATTTGAATTTTGATTAATATATGTTATATATATGTGAACTCCAGGAGATTATCAAAGAGGATGTTGCACCATATGGATATTTACAGACTCCACGTGGTCCTATACATCATGATACACAGGTACATTGAGATGTTTGTTCAAAAATAATTTTTCTATGATCATAAGTATTTAAAATTTATTATACATGTATGTATGCGTGACATATTTCATTTATTGTACACAGACATCAAGAGGAGGTGCACCGCCATCAGGTCACAGATCAAGACATGGCCCTAGTTGAGCGACCATGTTATTTTAGATATTTCATGTGACATTTCATATATACATATTATTTCATATTTTAGACATTTCATATATACATGTAGATATTTTAGCGATTTCATATATGTACATGTTATATGGTTGTGTGTTATTTCATATTTTATACATTACATTACATATTTTAGACATTACATGTTACATATTTTATACGTTACATGTTATATGTTCGTGTGTTATTTCATATTTTAGACTTACTTTTATACATGTTATGTATACATTATGTTATGCCATGTACTAATGTTATGAATATTTTTCATTCATGTAAATAACTAATGTTATTTTAGATATTTCATGTGACATATCATATATACATGTTATATTTTACACATGTACAAACTTTAAAATACAATTAAGTAATCTAACTAATGTCATGGAAGTAAAAAATAATTAAATAAGTAACTAACTAATGTCTTAATAGGAGGTAATGCATCCCAACATATGCACATAAAATATATATTAAAACTATTGAACCCTTAAAGTATATACACATGTAAAAACTTTAAAATACAATTAAGTAATCTAACTAATGTCATGTAAGTAAAAACAATTAAATAAGTAACTATCTAATGTCTTTTGGGGAGGTCTTAAGGGGAGGTAATACATCAAAGCATACAATTAATTAAGTAACTAACTAACAATTACCAATTAATTAACTAACATAATTAACTAAAGCATAATTAACTAACATAATTACCAAAAGTATAATTAACTAACAAAATTAACTAATTAACTAAGCATAATTATCTAACATAATTAATAATAGCATAAATTACCAACATAATTAACTAATTAACTAAGTATAATTAACTTTAACATAATTACCAAAAGCATAAATAACTAACATAATTAACAGACTAAAAATTACCAATTAATTAAGTAGGTAACTAACATAATTAATCAAAGCATACAATTAATTAACAAACTAACATACATAAAAACATACAATATATGAGTTCAAACATGAAAGTTCAAACTATAGAGTTGAAATATGAAAGTACAAGAGCTACAAAAAGAAGTTTATTCTAAAGCTCCTGATACATATAGTCTGGATCCTCTCTATCTTTTATTATCTCCAAAAAATTTTCATGTTCTTCAATAGACAACCTCCACTTTTTATTGCCATGTCCTCTTTTTTGCAATGTCTCAAATTGCAACTTTGTTGCTATAACCAAGTGACTGTAATGTAGAAGTTTTTGGCCACACATGTATTCAATAAATTGAACACCATTTTTGTCGATCTTTTTTTGTTGATAATAGGTTCCTTCAATAACAACTAATCTAGCTGGATATGTCTGTCCATCATCATCTACACTTTCTTCTATCAACTTGTATTTTACTTTCGTGCATCTTAGTAGATAATAATCTACACTTTCTACATTGTCAAGATTTGCAACTACAACAAAAATATCATCTATACAAATGGATTCTATTAAAATTAAACATCACTTGCATGATATATTAAAATTAAATAAAAGAACATGTACATGTGCATGCACTTGTAACAACTAAATCAGAAACATGCTCATAATTAGCTGAATATATAGGATCATGAATGTTTATGTCAATGTCATCATCTTCATAAGGAGGCATTTTGATTAACTCCTTCATATCCCATCGTGAAACATATCCATTTGCAATATTCTCACATTGACTCAATGGATTGTCCTCAACGCAGTGAGCACAAAAACATGATTTTTCTCTTACTTGAATCAAAAGAGGCTTGTGTTGTCTTGTAGTGATCAATTGATGTAAACTTCTAATACCAACAATTCTTTGAAAATTGTAAGGATTAGATTAGTCTATATCTATTACAAATATGAAATGAAAGTTGCACATTTTTAGATTAACAATTATGAAAAGATAGATGAACATGAAATCAAATTTTAATTTAAAATTTTACAACAAAATATAAATTACCTTTCACTTCCCAAAAATAGCATTTTTTGTATTTGGTGTCCCGAGGAGCAAAATGACTTTGACACCATTCAACAATTTTCTTTCAATTCTCTATCATGTAACCTCTACATATCTGAATTATCAATTTAAAGCAAATGGATCTAAGCTAAAATTATATTATTTGAAATATATATATATATATATATATATATATATATATATATATATATATATATATATATATATATATATATATATATATATATATATATATATATATATATATATATATAACTACTGAACACCATTTGTACCTACAAGTTCATGTTGTTGAAGTGCATGCTTCACACACACTCCTGCTCCATCATGCTCTCCTTTTCCATGTCCACTTTCAAAGAAGTTCCACAGAAACTTAACATTGCATCTAGCATGTTGCATGACTAGCCAGTTAAAGGCTTTTGCATATTTAAATTGTCCTGCAAAATTAAGTTGTACATGCATACATACATGTCATCCTTTAATAATTTAACAAGTAATCAAATGATAATGAAAATGAATTGAAGTATCTATACACTTACTTGCACAACTGTCTGATAAAATCTGGTGTTGTGAAGCCTTTATCCCATGATTCACAATATCTTCAAAATACATTGTAAAACATTGAGCCACATAGCTCCTATCATGAACCTTATCATCACTAATATAGAAATGAACCTCCTTGATGATAATGCATTCATTTGGATCGATACTTTCTACCTCATCCAAATCACATTGTGCATGTCTATAGGTCACTTGCACAAATATTGCAACCTACTCAAAATGATAATATTGTTCTTGAAGCTCTATTTGAGGGGAAAATGTATAGTTTTCAGAGAAAACTACAATTGAAAGAATACAACCTGGTGGAAAACAATCTTTGGAATCATGAAATTGTTTAGTTTGCCATTGTGCACCATGACAATGCTGGATATGTGGATAAATTAGAGTACAAAATCTAGTCATAAACTCAAGTTAGGGCAATTCACTCTCCTTCAATACAATTTTTTTGGATTCATCTATGCTCTTTGTTTGACATGTCTCATATTCAAATCTTTTCCACAAAACTAGTGTTGAAACATTAATATTCTCAATTTGCAATGTAAATCTATGAAAATCTCCACAATCATTACATGCATTCTTTATACATTGTACTTTGAACTCATTTGAATCTTTTAATTTATCACATAAAATAGACTTCACAAATTGTGTCGTACTTCTAGGGATGACCATATTTGAATAAAGAACTGCCATAAATTTTTTATATGATTGCAAGTATAGATGAAAATCAACATGATTTCGACAACAAGTTTCATGAACCTTATTTATGTGTACAAAGCAAGGGCAAAACCTCTCAAACATTCTTTAACATATTTTCACATCTAAAAATTCTTGCTTGAATGCTTTAAATAATTCACTTTGTGTTGTATCAATCAAATGTTTTGGATGTGCATTTTTCATACCAGTCTCTTCATCTTTCATCTATATTATATCCCTTCTATTAGAAGAAACATGAGAGTGAGTGGTCCAATATTCAAAGACCATTTTTTTTGAATCTTCAAAAATTTTGTCTTTTTGAGGAAGCTTACAAATATTTACCCAATTCTTTTCAATATTTTTATCTAACATATTTATCTTCCTGATATATCTTTGAATAGTTCTTCTAGATACATTTAGTAAATTAGAAATTGCATGTACTTGTTTTCTCTATGTCAACCTCCTACTAGATAAAGTAGTCATCAATGCTCTATGTGCAACACTTAAATCAGCTCCTCGACTTGAGTTATTGATGGTGTTAATGCATCTTGCAAATTTTTAATTATTGTTTGATTTACATTGTCTCTTGAGTTTTTCTTTTAGATCAACACCCAACAACTCCAAAACATGAGACATTTCTTTTTTCCTAAATAACCTAACAAATAATTAAGCTCTTCCAACCATACTTTTGTTTTTAAAATATTCATCCCAAATTTGTTTGCAATGCATTTTAATTTTACTTTCAGATAACATTTGTTCAGATTAAATTTGATTGAAAAGTGAATCATCCTTCATCTCCATCAAATTGCCCATGCCAAAAGATATATTTCCACCTCCAGAACTACCAATTTGTACCCCTACTTGAATTTTATCTTCTTGAATATCAATAGGTTCTTCCTGAACTTCAACAGGTTGATCTTGATTATGTTTTGTATGACCTTTCATTTTTTCATCCCTTATTCAATCATAGTTTTTTGTTCTATTCCTTTCATTGCCCATTGCAAAAACTGTTCAGATTGAAAAATATAAAAGAATCACTTAACTTGAAAACACTAAAATCAAGACTTGACAGGCAATACCCAAATATAAATTAGAACTCAACATGAAAATCACTTAACTCCATTTGCATTTAATTATTAATTTTCCTTTTTGCATATTTAATTAATTATAATTATAATTATATAATTTAATAAATAAAACTAAGCAACCTAGGGTTTTAATGCATGCAACACCATAAATAAGGTAAACTCCCCTTTGAAAAATATAAAAAGAATCACTTAACTTGAAAACACTAAAATCAGGACTTGACATGCAATACCCAAACATAAATTAGAACTCAACATGAAAATCACTTAACTCCATTTGCATTTAATTATTAATTTTCCTTTTTTGCATATTTAATTAATTCTAACTATAATTATATGCACTTTCCCAGTTAACAATTCATAACTTAACTTTAATTCAAATTTTTAATTCAATTTTTATAAAATTGAATCTGCAACTTAAATTGCATACTAATGTTTAATTAATCAATTAATATTTTAGCACTTTAATAATTATGCATGATAATTAAATATTAAATAAATCAATTTATGTCTATAATCTCATCTTTAAATTTAATAATTAATTAACCCTTTTTATTCCAAACTAGACTTTTAATCAATTCTTTCAATTAAAAATAGATATTTAATTAACACTTAATAATTAAATATTTTTATATTTAATATTCCAATAAAAAATGGACTTCAAGTTTTTTGGTGGGTAAAAAATGGACGTAAAAGCATGCAAAGATAAAAATTGGGTTTCTTGAAGGCATGTAAGGATAGAAAGTAAGCAAGGGTTTGAATAATCAGATTGATAGGATACCCTAATTGGAAAAAAAATCACACATTTCTATAAAAGCTTACGCTCATAAGCAACCAAAATATATGCATATTTATCATTCACAAAATCACAACAATCTAATCTTGTAAATTTTCTCAAAGATAATTAAAGAAAAATACAATCACCCAAAAATCATCAACCTATTTGGAAGACACAATGAAGACAATATTTTCCAAAGAATAATTGCAAAAAAGGTTTTCAAACCCTACCTTAAACCACCACTAGATAGAAACCACAAAGAACAATCCAACAACCTTGAAATTTCCCAAATTTTTCACAACCCTCCAATTCAACCTCCAAGCCAAAATCTATAAATATGTATATCAAATACTAGCCAAAATCCTCCTAATAAAGAAAACTAAGCAACTTAGGGTTTTAATGCATGCAACACCATAAACAAGGTAAACTGCCCTCTAAAAAATAGAAAAGAATCACTTAAACTCAAGATGAAAATCAGTTAACTCCATTTGTAAATAAAATTAAAATAATTAATAAATTTGAAAACAACTATTAAAATTCTATAAAAAATTATTTTATTTAAAAAATCGGTCGGATTTTTTAAATTTCGTAATTAATTTTCGTATATGAGATTTAATAGGCTTGGTCATCCACGGGACTATGTTTAGTCACCCATAGGTTCGCTTGAACTAGTTCTGACTGAACCAGTTCTAGACGGACCTAGTTCCCCTGTTAGGAATGAATACTTAGTAGTCATTCTGTAGCAGTTGTTGTTGCATTCATGACTATGATTGTCATTGATGTCAACACAGTGATCTTCTGGAGACTTGTAGAGAAGCAAACATTGTTTTGATTAGCACGCGTGGGATATTGCAGTTGGAGCTATGCAATGTTGAGGTTATCTTTTTTGATATGTTATATGTCTATGGTGAAGAGCGTAGATAGTAATTTATTTATTCATGAAAGTTATGAGCATTTTGGTGGAAGCAGTATTTAGGCAGTGTTCCTGAGTAGCGGTTTGTGGAAATCAGATGATATCTCTTAATCGAGATGGAATCTGGTTTTGCACAGTTAAAGGGAAGTTGGAGACATATTAATAGTGACATGGATGATAGTGCAAACTTTGAGGTCACATGAGTGAAGATTTATTGTATTTGGAAGCTGACAGTTTTGTGTAATTTTGATGTAGCATGTGGAAACTTTTATTTTGTAATTGTGTGCCGACTCATTTGTAATTATTTGAGTGTGGTATAAAGGAAGAAATATTTTTCCTTGTTGTAATGTGTAGGTAATGGAAGCATGATATGGTTGAATGCGAATGTATGCATGAAGTGAAGAAAAAAGCCAATGAAATTGTGAAAGCGAAATTGTGAAGGAAGACATGAGAAGTACAAAGATCTAAAATTGAGATCTGGTGTAGTAGTGAGTGCGGTTTGGCACAGTGAGGAGGTAACATATTTCATATTATTCTACTGAATAATCTTAATGTCAGTTGGATAGTGTGTTCAGTGATCTTAACATTGAAGCTATTTGGGCAGTGGGTCCTTCTGTCTTCCATAACTCCTAACAGGGTTAGAATCTTTTAACAGGGATTCAAAATCTCCTAACAAGGATTCATATGCACTGAATATATTTCATAAGACTCCTAAGAGATTCCATCCTTTCAAAAGGAATATTCATATTAGTGCATCTTTTGTGGGCATCATTCCCACCAGGGTTTACTCTTTGATCAAGAGGTTCTCTAGTCAACATATCTTGTGTTATTGTATCATTGTGTATGAATATCTTTCTATGGTTGGTAATTATATTTCTTACATGGTTAAATGTTGTCAAAGTTGATAAAACTTATAATTATCAGATAATTGATTCACCCCCCTACCCCTGCCCCCTCCCCCTCTCAGTTATCTTGGTGGACTTTACTTTCTAACAATTGGTATCAGAGCGGTAGGTCCTTGAAAGGAAAGTTTAATAGCTTAAGGAAATCCATGGTGAATTTTAGGAAAGAAAGCCCTAAGTTTGATGGAGTAAATTTGGATAGCTGGAAAGAGAAGATGAAGACACATCTATTGTGTTTAGGACCAAGTTATTGGTTGATTACAAAGAATGATAAGACTATCATTGAAGAAGATAATCTTGAGACATGTTTTAATGATGAGAGAGATTTATTCATGTGTAACATACTTGTAAGAGAAGCACTTTTGATAGCACTTTCAGAGAATGAATATAGTCAGGTAAAATGTTTAACAAAATCTCATGAAATTTGAAAATCTTTACACTCTACTTTTGAAGGTGATGAACATGCAAAGAAAGCTAGATTACTTAATTGGATATGTGCATTTGAAGATATAAGAATGATGGAAGATGAATCTGTTAGAAGCTATATTGGTAGAATGTCAAATTTTTTTGCAGGGATAATATCTTGTGGAGGAACAAAGATAGAGAATGAAGTGATATGGAAAATTCTAAGGACATTAACTCCTGTATTTAAGAAAACAACATAGATGATTGAACAAGTGATACCTTGTACTTCAAACTTTACAAGAGAGACTCTTCTTGGAAGATTGGAATCAACAGAAATGAACTTGAGGTTATCAGGAGACTTACCTAGAATGGAGACAACATTCGGTGCTCTTAGTGTTCACCCTACTTTGTCAAGAAGCATCAGTGTGAGTGGATATTATGCTGGCAGTAGCAGATCTAGAAATGAAGAAGGTATTGCCTTGCTTGTGAAAAGAGAACTAGAGGGTAAGAAATTTTTTAAAATGTTGAACTTGTCAAGAATATGGTCATTTTGCATCTAAATGTCCTAAGAGAGTTAAGAAGTACATAAATAATTTCAAGCCTAGAAGATCTAAGGAATGTTATTATGCTAACAATGAAGATCTGAAAGCTAGTATAGAAAGAACTCTAAGTGAAAGTGATACTGAGAATATTGATGACATAGGATTTGTAGCAATTAAAGAAGAAAATCCTGAATCTGATGTTAAGGAAGAAAAATCCCTAGTTTCCCAAGTTGAAAAGAAAGCTAATTGGATTATAGATAGTGGTTGTTCACATCATATGATTGGTGACATGAAAAAGTTCATAAACTTTAACAATTATGATGGAGGAGTTGTTAGAGTTTGTAACAATGCACCTTGTTTGATTAAAGGTATAGGATCTATTACTCTTGATGGAAAGACTAATACTTATGATGTTTACTTTGTGGATGGATTGAAACATAATATTTTGAGTGTTGGACAATTAGTTGATAATGGATATCAAATTTGGTTTACTGAGAAAAATTGTGTGATAAAGGATAAAGATGGAAATTTGATTGGAACTGGATCTAGAACCAGATGTAATGTATTTCAGTTAAATCCTACTAAGATGACATGTTTGATTACTAAGATTGATGATAGTTGGTTATGGCATAGAAGGTTTTGTCATATAAACTTTGATAATATTGTGAAAATGAGTACTACACTTGCAGTAAGGGATTTGCCTAAAATTATGAAGCCTACTAACATGATTTGCAAAGAATGTGTGATGGCTAAGTAGAAGAGAAGTTCATTTCCTAGTAAGAAGTTCACATCGGCAGAGAAGTTGGAGATTTTTCATACAGACTTGAGCGGTCCTACCAGGACTAGAGGATTCTATGGAGAAAGGTATTTTATGATTCTTGTTGATGATTTTACAAGAATGATGTGGATTGCATTTCTTAAAGAAAAATCTGAAGCATTTGATAAGTTTAAGATCATTAAGAATAAAGTTGAGAATGAATCTAGAATGAAGATTAAATGTTTGAGATCTGATCGAGGTGGAGAATTTACTTCTAGAGAGTTTAACACTTTTTGTGAAGTGAATGGTATTAAGAGATAGTTTTCAGCCCCTAGAACACCTGAATAAAATGGTATTGCAGAAAGAAGAAACAGATCAATGACTGAAGAAGCAAGAGCTACGTTATTTGAGAATGATTTGAAAAAGACATTTTGGAGAGAAGAAGTGAATACAACAGTATATACAATGAATAGAGTACAAATAAGAGAAGACACAGGCAAGACACCTTATGAATTATGGTTTGGACATGCACCCTCAGTTAAGTATTTTAGAATTTTTGGAAGCAAATGTTATATAAAGAGAGATGATGATACTGGAAAGTTTGATCCTAGAAGTGATGAAGGAATTCTTCTTGGATATTCTTTGAAGAGAAAAACATATAGATGTTACAATAAGAGAACCAAAACTATTGTTGAGAGCGCAAATGTTAAAGTTGATGAGAAGTTCAAAATTTAGGAAATAATGCTTGATTATGAATCTGGTGAAGAAGCTCATCCTAAGCCTAACACTAAAACTACTGAGTTATTCTATGAGACTAACAGTGAATTATTGAATGAGAGTCATGCTGAAGAAACCAGAGAGAAATCTAGAGAAGAATCTATAGTTGAAGCAAGATCTAAGACTATGACACCGAATAGGTATTTATCAATACATCATCATGTTGAACAAGTTATTGGAAGTTTGGACAGAGGAGTTCTGGCTTGAAATAAGGTACAATTATGTTTGATTTCTCAAATTGAACCTAAATCTACTAGTGAAGCTTGTGAAGATGAACATTGGATTAATGCTATGAAATAAGAACTAGATCAGATTGAAAAGAACAAGACATGGGAATTGGTTCCTAGACCTAAAGACAAGAATGTGATTGGAACTAAATGGGTATTCAGAAACAAGATGAATGAACAAGGAGAAGTATTAAGAAACAAAGCAAGATTGGTATGTAAGGGATACTCATAGCAAGGAGGAATTGACTATGAAGAAACTTTTGTACCAGTAGCAAGACTTGAAGCAGTAAGAATTTTTTTGGCATACGCAACTTACAAGAAATTCAAAGTGTATCAGATGGATGTGAAGTCTGCATTTCTGAATGGTGAATTGGAAGAAGAAGTCTACATTGAGTAGCCTGAAGGTTTTCCTTTGACTCAAGAAGGAGACATGGTGTGTAAACTGAAGAAAGCATTATATGGACTAAAGCAAGCACCTAGAACTTGGTATGCAAGACTAGATAAGTATTTGTTAAAATTGAGATTTACTAAAGGAACAGCTGATAGCAATCTGTACACAAAAGAAATTGAAAATGGTTTGTTGGTTATAGTTATTTTTGTTGATGACATTATCTTTGGAGGAGAAGATGAAGCTAGTGACAAATTTGCTGATGAAATGAAGACTGAATTTGAAATGAGTATGATTGGTGAGATGAAATACTTTTTGGGATTACAAATAACACAAAACAATGATGGTATCTTTGTAAGTTAGACAAAGTACTTGAATGATTTTCTGAAAAGATTTGGAATGGAGAACTATAAACCAATTGGAACACCTATGGTTATAGGACACAAACTATCTAGTAAAGATGAAACACTGACAATTGAGCAAAAGAAATATAGATCCATGATTGGAGGATTGCAGTACTTGACACTCATAAGACATGATATAGCATATTCAGTTGGAATGGTAGCAAGATTTCAAGATGAACCTAGAGAATCACATTATGCAGCAGTAAAGAGGATACTGAGATATTTAAGAGGCACAATGGACTATGGATTATGGTATGAAAAATTTGATGATTTTACCCTATGTGCATATACAGATGTTGATTGGGGAGGCAGTGTTGATGATAATAAAAGCACCAGCGGTGGAGCCTTTTTTCTTGGAGGAAGATTAGTTTATTGGTTGAGCAAGAAGCAAAATTGTATTTCACAGAGCATAGCAGAAGCAGAGTATGTAGTAGCAGCAAATAATTGTAATCAGATAATTTGGATGAAGAAAATGTTGAAAGATATTAGAATTAAGTTTGTTGAGCTTGTTGTCATACATTGTGACAACACCAACATAGTTAGTATGTCTAAGAATCCTATATTACATTCTAAGAAAAAGCATATAGAGATCAAGTATCATGTTGTAAGAGAGAAAGTTGCTGAGAAAGAAGTCAGACTGGAGTACATAAGCACAAAGGAACAAATAGCAGACATATTTACAAAGCCTTTGCCTAAGGATACATTTGAGTATCAGAGAGGTATGCTTGGGGTTATGCCCTAGCCTACTCTTGAGTAATGATACAGTTGGTTGTATCCATCTAGTGGTATATGAGCCCTATCTTTCTTCTAGATTGGATGTTGGTACTTCTTCTATGGGGGAGTATGTGTATCTGAGCTGAGTCATGAGGACTCTTGTGAATATATTTTTTGAATAGTGTCTTTTGACATTGAGTTGTTGACATAGTGATGAAATTTCTTTCATTGATGTCAATGGGGGAGAAGTATACATGAAAAATTATTTGTATCAGTTGTACCATCTGTTGGAGAGAACTGAATAGGAAAATGAAGCAAGATTTGATTGATGAAGAGGACTTGAAAATGTTTGTTAGAGCAGCAGTGTTGCAGTATTGGATTTTTGGAACATTGGATGTTTTTCATCTATGTTACCATCAATGCCAATGGGGTAGATTGTTAGGAATGAATGCTTGGTAGTCATTCTATAGCAGTTGTTGTTGCATTCATGACTATGATTGTCATTGATGTCAACATAGTGATCTTCTGGAGACTCGCAGAGAAGCAGATAGTGTTTTGATTAGCGCATGTGGGATATTGTAGTTGGAGATATGTGATGTTGAGGTCATATTATTTGATATGTTATATGTCTATGGTTAAGATTGTAGACAGTAATTCATTTATTCATGAAAGTTATGAGCATTTTGGTGGAAGTGGTATTCAAACAGTGTTCTTGAGTAGCCGTTTGTGAAAATCAGATGATATCTCCTAATCGAGATGGAATATGGTTTTGTGTAGTTAAAGGGAAGTTGGGGACACATTGATAGTGATGTGGATGAAAATGCAAAATTTGAGGTCACATGAGTGAAGATTTATTGTATTTGGAAGCTGACAGTTTTGTGTAATTTTGATGTAGCGTGTGGAAACTTTTATTTTGTAATTGTGTGCTGACTCATTTGTAATTATTTGAGTGTGGTATAAAGGAAGGAATTTTTTTCCTTGTTATAATGTGTATGTAATGGAAGCATGGTATGGTTGAATGCAAATGTATGCATGAAGTGAAGAAAAGAGCCAGTGAAGTTGTGAAAGCGAAATTGTGAAGGAAGACATGCGAAGTACAGAGATCTGAAATTGAGATCTGGTGTAGCAGTGAGTGTGGTTTGGCACAGTGAGGAGGTAACATATTTTATATTATTCTTCTGAATAATCTTAAGGTTAGTTGGATAGTGTGTTCAGTGATCTTACCATTGAAGCTGTTTGGGCAGTGGGTCCTTCTATGTTCCATAACTCCTAACAGGGTTAGAATCTTTTAACAGGGATTCAAAATCTCCTAAAAGGGATTCATATGTACTGAATATATTTCATAATACTCCTAAAAAATTCCATCTTTTCATAAGGAATATTCATATTAGTGCATCTTTTGTGCGCATCATTCCCACCTAGGTTTACTCTTTGATCAAGAGGTTCCTTAGTCAACATATCTTGTGTTATTGTATCATTGTGTATGAATATCTTTCTATGGTTGGTAATTATATTGCTTACATAGTTAAATGTTGTTGAAGTTGATAAAATTTATAATTATCAGATAACTGATTCACCCCCCACCAGCCCCCCCTCTCAGTTATCTTGGTGGAGTTTACTTTCTAACATCCCCCAGAACTAGTTTGGCTGAACCCATGTAGAATCTTATGTGGCAATGAAATCAGAAAAAAAAGGTGACTCTCAGAAGTTCTCACTTCTGGATCTGAATTCTCTGTCAAAATTTAACTTTCTGTAAAATCTAAAAATATGGTTTTGTAGAGCCCGGAGTCAAGATTATGGTCATGTAATTTTTATTATGTTTTGATTTCATATAATATATTATAAGTTGAAAATACTTCAAGTAGGTATTTTAACATTTAAGAACACACTCGTTCAAAAAAAAATTAAAAATAACAAATCATGTCAGAAAAATTTAAACTTTATATTTAACACTAGAGGAGAGAGTCCTCTTCAAGAATATATAAATTTTTTTTAATGGTGTAGATTTGATAGGGAAAATTTAGTGGGAACAAAAAACTGTTAATTTCAGATAACACCAACTTTGGATGGTTATAACAGGCAAAATATATACCGAAATCCATTTTTTCTTTTTTTACGCACTAGCTATACATGTCATATAAAACATATTCTGAAATCAGAGGAAAAAAAGATTATTTGCATATAGTTTTTTGGTGGGAACTAGACCCTAGATTTTTAGCATATTTCAACAATAAAAAAATGTACTTCAAAAATTAAAAAACTATGTCAATTTTTGTTCAATTTTTTTAAAAAAAATTATAAGCATAAACTTCATCAATTTTACATATTTCATTAGTTTACATCATCTTCAAATTCTAAACACAAATGCCACTTTTATGTCATTAAAGTTGAAAATTTTGAATGTTGTCATCCTTTTCCTTTATAAAAGTGTGACATAGGTTTGTACTTTTACCCATAAACTGTATCAATCTTTATAAATTCATCACTTAACTCTACCAATTTTAATGTCTTATTACAACCATAATCTAAGTCAAATACATCTGATATAGAATCAACAAAAAAATCCAAGAAAATATCACCCTTGGGATCTCTGATACATCTTTCCTTTGCTTTATAGTTTCTAACCAATATTTCAAGTAATTTCATATTAATAAATATATTTGGCACAACCAACCTACCAAGATTCATCATCCATTGGTTTCTTAATGATGCTTGCTTATTTCTCCTTAGGTAATGATAGAGGAACAATTCATAGCCACACACCTTAGTCCAAATATCCTTCACTCTGCCATAATCATCTTTCAATTTCTCCCGTTTTGGCTTATGTTGTTTTGATCTCCATGATTTTGGACCAAGAGCATTCATCTGATCTATCATGTCTCGATTCATTCTCCTCAGTGCATCCTTAGCTTCACTCTTATATTTTTTAACAACAGACTCAAAACTTTTGGCTGGTCTCCTCTTTCTTGTCAAACTAGATGCTTCCATTTTTTTTGCATACACCTCCTGCTCAATCACCTAGCTCATATGATTTTAATTATACATTTTGTGAAATCTATATGGATGATTTATTTCAATCTTAGATGATACGAAATAAATGACATGCTTCGTGTAAAGGATCCCATCACATTAATTTTATTTCCCTTCAACTCTTCCTCAAAATTTGAAATCCTTATCACTATAGGTCATAACTATATATGATCAATGGGGGTGCCAAAGTCTATCTCTTTTCACGTTTCATGCTTATAGACATAGGTTTCACTGCTTTCCTCACTGGGTATCTGTCTATCTCATTTTGCACTATGTCGCCCATGTATGCTATGACGATAGTATTACACACACAAGGTTTTTGATATGACTAATACCGATATACACCATCAGGTATTGGTCAAATCAAAATCCAATTGTGCCGGTAGTATAATCTATCCTGATGGCCTTTTACCAAGCAATCATTGGTGTATCCTTCTTCGATCAAGTCATCAGGGATCGGTTTGAATTTTTTTTAATTACACCGATAATATGTATTACATTGGTGGGACTTCCATAGGTATATCTCTTAGCAATTTATATCGTCTATTGGTATGACTATATTTCTATCTTGCCGATCATTTATGCCAAAAGGTATTACTCTAATCTACCAATCAAGTTTAGTAATTATACACCTCTTATGTTGGTGTATCATAACCTGATTTATTTTCTTAGAGATATCATCCAAAGTATTATCGATAAGAGAAATATTTTCAATCATGGAATCTTCATATTGTACCTCTGAGTAGAATGTGGTCAATCTGCCCCAGTGTCACCCTAGATTTTCAAAATGGAGAAATGGATTTAAAGACTTTTTAGGTGAATATCCATAAGCTAATTTTTCCAAAACAAAATAAACAAGTAGTAACTATTCTCAAAGCATAAGAATATTTTAAAACCATGAAAATATTCAATTTAAAAAATTGAGTGTCAACAGTGGCTCTTTCTAGGGACGTGCATTCCTAGTAAATACATCGAGATCCTAGTTATCTCTGGAAAGCAGACCATTAGAAAAAAATATATAATATATACTACACAAATGAAAAAATAACTCTTCTTTTAAAACTTTCAAGAGAAAAAAGTTTTGAGATACTAACCCTGTACTAGAAGCTCATGAGCATGACCTTCTAGATCTTGTAAGAGATAAGAATTCTCACCTCCTTTACTAATGATGACAAAAGGACCTATCCATAGAGCATCAAATTCTCCAGGTATCCCTTTATCCTAATCTTTTACATTCCATCTCAAGACCAAATCACCTTCTTGAAACTTTCTTTTCGTGGTCTTCTTATCAAAAAAAACTTTCACTTGCTTCTATAATTCATGATTTTTGTCCCGATCTTGATTCCTCGTCTCATCTAATTCTCCAAGCTGAAAAATCTATTTTCCATGATTTCCACCTCTTCCCACTGCTCTTCATTTACAAATTTGTATACTGGTAATAAATTATTCAATGGTAATTGGGCTTTCTTCCCATAGACAAGTTCATATGGTGCATATCCAATGGATTTCTTGATTGTAATTCTGTCTGCCCAAAGTGAAATTGGTAACTTCAAATCTGATGTAGGAGCATCTTGGATTCTTGGCAATTCTGTATCACCAAAACATGTTAGAGTGGTTAGATAGGTTGGGTAGCTTCTTTTGGGCTCTTGGTGATGTTTTCCTATTTCCACAGATGGGGCTCGGTTACTACTCGGTTCCTTTGTTTATCAAGTTGGCTGGGTTGGTTCACCGAGTTATTTCCTATCACTTGGTAATCTTGCTCACCAAGTGGTTTATTTTGGATTTCTTTTGAGGCCGTCTTGTGCATTAAATTGAGTTCATGGAGTTAATGTTGGTATAGATCATTGGGAAGCATGTGGACCTAGATCTGGTTGTTCCTTTCTCCAATGATGTATCTGAAGGCTGACTTGTTTTGATAGCCTCTTGTATAAATAAAGTTGTTGTTCATAGTTTTAGGAGGGAGTAGGAGGTAAAGTATAGAAGATAGAAGATAGTCTCTAAACACTAAATCCTCACATGTTAGAGGACTATTGTAATCAATTTGAATGTATTTGGTTGTAATTGAGAAGGCCTTACAACCCAACATGTATGAGATTATTGATCAATAATATATGATCTTTTATGCATTCTCTCTCTTCCTGTTGTGAAATTTTCTTTTGCGTGTGTGTTCTCTACAAGGGGGTTATGATTAAGGTGTGCCCTTGGCTCTTCATCCTTCCCTAAATTGCGTTAGGTGGTATCAGAGAGAGGTTGAGATCTAGATCTAGATTTGTGAATCTAGGTTGAGGGTTCCTCTTGTTAAACACTAGTTGATATTTGTTGTGGGGTAGCAGATTGTGATTTGATCTGTAATTGCAAAGGGTTTCAAGATGGTTTGTGGGAGGTGAGATGCATATCTAGGATTAGTAGATATGTTAAGACAAATTGTTATTAGGCTAGAAGCTATTGAAATAGCCCAATGCCAAGGAAGACATCTTGAAGATGTTAGTGATGAAGAAATTGAAGAGGAACAAGGTGAAGATGAACCTACACCTATGATGAATCCTGGTGAGGAAATATTGTTGAAGGCATTGAAAAATATGAAATCTACACCATATTTCAATCCTCTTGAGTACAATGGAAAGCTAGATTCAACGAATGAATTGATGGAATGGATCACTAAGATGGAGAAGTATTTTGAGTATGAAAATATTCCTAAGGTTTGGTGAATATTACAAGCACAAAGTTGAAGATTCATGCATCCTTTTGGTGGGAACATCTGAAATTGGATAGAAAAAGGAAAGTCAAAGACAAGATCAAGGTATGTAATAAGATGGTGAATAAGTTGAAGGGTAAGTTCTTACCATGTGATTATCAAATTAACCTAGTTAGGTGAATGCAAAGTTTGAGACATAAAGATAGCTCGGTATAAGATTATACTGAGGAATTCTAGAGAGTGGATATCAGATCTAGAGATGATGAGGATGAAGTAGAAAGAATTTCTAGGTACCTAAATGGGTTAAGAGTTTCCATCCAAGAGGAAATCAGACTGCTTAAGTTGGAGAACATTGAAGAAGCTTATTAGTTTGCCTTGAAAGATGAGGAGAAATTGAACAAAAGACATGAGAAAAGATAGAGAGGAATAGGTAGATCCCATGGTGAAAACAATAGATCTGATCAAGACAAGACAAACCAGGATAAAGGCAAGACTGAGTGGAAAACTGAAAGTTCTTCTAGAGGTATAAATAGTAACTACTGAGGTGGTTATAGAAGAGGTGGATTCCAAGGAACTTCTTACAATTGTGGAGAAGGACATAGGTCATTTGAGTGTACACATGCAAGTAAGAAGGTCGGTAGTAGTAGAAATGCTTTGGTGCAAGAATAGTCACCGAATGACCCTGAGAAAGAAAAGAACTTGATGGTCAAGAGAGCACTTTGGAGTGAAAGTAATGAGGAAGATCCGGTAAGGAAAAGTTTGTTCAAGACTAGATGTAGAGTTGTTGATGAAGTGTGGAAGGTAATCATTGATAGTGGAAGCTCGAAGAATTTGGCATCTGAGGAGATGGTTGCGAAGTTATAGTTGGAAAGGTTGAAAAACCCAAGACCCTATAAAATTTCATGGATCAAGGATGAGCATACACTATTGGTAAGTGAACAATGTTATGTGAATTTGAAAATTGGAAAATACTATGATAAGGTGTTGTGTGATATCATGCCTATGGATTGTTGTCATATTTTGTTGGGTAGACCTTGGCAATATGATAGACATGATATATATGATGGGAGATTGCATAAATATACTATTTTGGCTTATGGGAGAAAGAAAATCTTGTTGCCTTTGATTGAAGAAACTATTAGTAGTGTTTGTACATCTTTAAAAGTTTGTTTGATGAAGGAAGAAATTTTTTTAAGGATTTGAATAAGACTGATGTGGGTTTTGTTGTGATTCCTAACAAACCGAGTGAGAAAATAGTAGATAACATCCTTGAAGAGGTTGATAAGATACCTGAGTATACAAAGATCATTTATGATAATATAATTGATAGTTTACCACCAAAGAGAAGCATTTATCATTGTATGGATATGATTCCAAGAGCTATTTTACCGAATAAGGCACCACATTGGTTAACACCTATCGAGAAGTAGGAATTGAACCGACAAATCCAAGAATTGTTGCAGAAAGGTTTGATCCAAGAAATTTTGAGTCCATGTGTAGTACTAGCTATATTAGCACCTAAGAGGAATGGAGAATAGAGAATGTGTACTGATTCTAGAGCAATCAACAAGATAACAGTGAAATATAGGTTTCCTATACCGAGAATGGATGGCATAATGGATAGTTTGACAGGAGAAAAGTATTTTACCAAAATTGATTTCAAAAGTAAATATCATCAGATCAGAATAAGAGAAGGTGATGAGTGGAAGACTAGTTTTAAAACAAGAGAAGGTTTGTATGAGTGGTTGGTTATGCCTTTTAACTAATGCACCAAGTACTTTTATGAGATTGATGGATGAGGTTTTGAAGAAATTCTTGGGTAAATTTGTGATTGTATATCTAGATGACATTCTAATATTTAGTAAGACCAAAGAAGAGCATTTTTTGCACATTAAACAAGTATTGTAGAGGTTGAAATAAGAAAAGTTGTTGATTAATCTGAAAAAGTGTTCTTTCATTGAAGAGGAGATTGTGTATTTGGGATTTGTGATTTCAGCTGATGGTTTGAGGATGGATCGTGAAAAGGTGGAAGCTATTTTGAATTGGCCTACACCTAAAAATGCTAGTGAAGATCATTTCATGGTTTAGCAAGTTTTTACCGAAAATTCATCAGCAATTTCAGTTCAATTTGTAATGCTATGACTAAGACTATGAGAGGAGATAAAAGATAATTCAAGTGGACACATGGAGTTGATAAAAGTTTTGAGACTTTGAAGCAGAAGGTTGTTGAATTACCTATGATGGCTTTACCCAATTTCAATAAAGTATTTAAGTTGAATGTGATGCAAGTGGTAGTGAAATAGTAGTTGTGTTGAGTCAAGAAGGTAAACCTCTTTCTTTATTTAGTGAGAAGTTGAATGATGCAAAAAGGAAATATTATTTTTATGATCAAGAGTTCTATGTTATTGTTCAAGCTCTAAATAAATGGAGACATTATTTGATACTGAGTGAATTTGTGTTGTATATTGATCATAAGGATTTACAATATTTGGGTAGTCAGAATAAGTTGAATCAGAGACATATGAAATGGGTTGAATATTTGCAGAGTTATACATTTGTGATAAAACATAAGAGTGGAGTCACTAACCGAGTTGCTTATGCATTGAGTAGAAGAAGATCTTTGATGTCTGAGATGAGAATTGGAGTTATTGGTTTTGATGACATGAAAGGTTTGTATGAAACTAACCCTGATTTTTCTGAGCCATGGAGGAAGTGCAAAGCACCTATTCAAGACCAACCGAGTACTAAATGGGAAGACTATTTCATTCAAGAAATTATGTTGTTTAAAGGTATTTAGTTGTGTATACCAAGAGTATCAATGAGAACTAATTTGATAAAAGAAAAACATAGTAGTGGTTTGGCTGGACATTTTGGCATTGACAAGACATTAAATTTTCTTAAGGAGAAATACTTTTGGCCACAGTTCTATAAAGATTTTCAAAAATTTGTGAAAAGCTATGGAGTTTGTCAAGTTACAAAAGGAGTAAGTTAGAATACTGGATTGTATATACTGATTTCTATTCCTGAGAAACCTTGGATTGATATCACTATGGATTTTGTTCTTAGCTTACCAAATATAGTAAGAGGCAATGATTCCATATTTGTTGTTGTAGATAGATTTTATAAGATGGCACATTTTATAACTTGTACAAAGACATCAGATGCAGTGCATATAGCAAATCATTTCTTTAAGGAAATTGTCAGATTGCATGGATTACTAAGGAGTATCATCTCTGATCAAGAAAATAAATTTTTCGGATACTTTTGGAAGACTCTTTGGAAAAATTTGGGTACCGAGTTGAGGTATAGTTCTACATTTCACCCATAGACTGATGGATAGATAGAGGTTGTGAATAGAAGTTTGGGTCATCTTTTGAGATGCTTAGTTTGAGATAAATTGAGTAATTGGGATTCTATGTTGGCACAAGTAGATTTTTCATACAATAATTCAGTGAATAGGAGTACTGGAAAAAAACTTTTGAGATTGTTAATGACATACAACCAAGAGGTATATCAGATTTGAAAAACATAGTTGGTGAAGAAAAAGAGAAGTGTTGAAGGAGAAAAATTTGCTAAGTTCATGAAGACATTTCATGAGGAAGTGAAACATAAATTGGAGAATAGTAATCAGAAATATAAGGACATAGCAGATAGATCAAGAAGACATAAGAATTTTGTAGTTGGGGATGAAGTAATGGTACACTTGAAGAAAGGTAGATTTCCTATTGGAACCTATGGAAAGTTAAAAATGAAGAAATTTGGTCCCTGTAAAGTATTGAGGAAATTTGACAATGGAAATTCTTATGAGATTGAATTACTTGATGACATGGATATATCACCTATATTCAACATTGTATATTTGTATGAGTATTATGAACCTAATGAAGATATGACAATATCGAATGATTGTCCTAAGAAACAGACATAAGAAGTTGAGAAGATTTAGGAACAAAGAGTTGGCAGAAGCACAATAGGAAAAGAGTACATAGAGTATCTCATAAAGTGGAAGAAAAAACCAATTAAAGATAATTCATGGATTTAAAAATCTGAGTTGGATTCAACTTAGGTTGTACCTGCTACATGATTCGTAGAATCATCTCAAAACAACCCCAGGTATCTGATGCAGGAGCATCTCAAGTTCTTGGCAATCCTATATCACCAAAACATGTTAGACTGATTAGATATGCTTAGTAGCTTCTTTTGGGCTCTTGGTGATGTTTTCCTATTTCCACCGTCAGGGCTCAATTGCTACTCGATTCCTTCATTTACCAAGTTGGCTCAGTTGGTTCACCAAGTTATTTCTTGTCGCTTGGTAATCTTGATCACCGAGTGGTTTATTTTGGATTTCTTTTGAGGCCGACTTGTGCATTGAATTTTGGTCACAGAGTTAATGTTGGTAGTGATCATTGGGAAGTGTGTGGACCTATATCTAGTTGTTCCTTTCTCAAATGATGGATCTAAAGGATGACTTGTTTCGGTAGCCTCTTGTATAAATAAAGTTGTTGTTCATAGTTTTAGAAGGGAGTAGGAGGTTGGGTCTAGAAGATAGAAGATAGTCTCTAAAGAATGAATCCTTGCATGTTAGAGGACTATTGTAATCAACTTGAATTTATTTCATCATAAGCAAGAAGGCCTTACAACTTGGCATGTATGAGATTATTGATGAATAATATATGATCTTTTCTACATTCTCTCTCTCTCCCTGTTATGTGCTTTCTTCTGCATGCATGGTCTATGCAAGGGGTTTTTTATTAAGGTGTGCCTTTGGCCCTTCATCTTGCCCTATATTGCATCAGAATCCCATGCTCTCTTGATGTTGCTCAACATTCTTTTGATGATTTTTATTATATTCTTGTTACTTGATTCTGCTTGTCCATTTCCTTGTGGATGATAAGGGGATGAATAAGAAATCTTTATTACATACTTCTCATGAAATTTAGTAAACTTTGCAGACTTGAAACATGTGGCATTATCACAAACAATTTTATAAGGAACACCAAATCTTGTTAGTATGTTTTCAGTTAGGAATTTGATCACAATATTACTAGTACCATGAATTTCACCCACTTAGTGAAGTAATCAGTGGCCACAAAAATCCATTTGTTTCCACCACTAGAAGTATTAGTAATTTCCCCTATGAAGTCTATTCCCCACATTTGGAATGGTTCTTCAGTAGACATGGGTTTAAGAGGTAGTGCACCATTGTATTTGAGATTTCTTGAAAATTTATGATATGCTTCATATTTATGAATATACGTACATAGTAGTCCTTAAACAGATAGGGCCAATAGTATCCAGAATTCAATATTTTATGGCCAGTTGTCTTTGCTAAAAAATGTCCCCCACATACTCCATCATGAAGATCCTTTAGAACTGTCTCAGCTTGGACATATCTAAACTAAAAAGAAGTATACCATCCTTGATTTTCCAATATAAATCCCCTTGTATCAAGACATATTTATATGACTTCAACTTTATTGTCCTCTTTTGACTATTTATAAGGATTTCTAGACACTTCATGTGTTTTAAGAAATGTACTATATTAGTGTACCAATGAAACATTTAAATACTTGTTTGAGTTTTACTTAAATCCACTTGATTTAATTGTAATGCATCCATGTTTGATTGTGCCATCAATTTTTCTAACCCTTGTCCCCTAAAAATTTTAGTAATTTGAATCGCTATATCAAATTCCTGGATTTGAATCACCCACCTACATCTTTTCCCCGTTACTTTCAATTGTCCGAATATATCCTTTATTTCTGCATTAGGAACATAAGCTATTACTTTTTCCCCAACCAAATAAGGCTTGAAGGATTTTACTGCTTTCACAAGTGCATAAGCTTATTTTTCATTGATATCATAATTCAACTCCGAGGCTTGAAGAGTCTTACTAAAAAATGCTATTGGTTTTTCATAACCTTCACCATTCTTTTGCAACATGACAACGGCAATAGTGTGGTATGATGGAAAAGAAAAGAGTTGAAATGGTTTGGTAAAATATAAAGACTTAAGAACATGGGCTTCCTTAATTACCCTTTTGATATTAATAAATGCTTCTAAAGCCTCATCTATCCATTTCATGTTTGCACCCTTTTTCAACATTACAACAATTTTTTTAATTATATATGAAAAATTCGGGACAAACCTTCTCACAAAGTTTATTTTCCCAAAGAAATATTGGATCTCTTTGACATTCTTAGGGACTTCAATTTCATATATTGCTGCAATCCTCTCAGGGTCTATCTTTACTCCATCTTTGGATAGAATATGTCCTAATAATTTTCCTTCAATAACTATAAAATGACATTTCTTTGGGTTCAATGATATTCCACATTTGGGTTGAGCCTATTATTTGTGAAGGGCAGAGGAACAATGAAACTATTTGGTACCATTTACAAAAAGGAGGTTTCACATCTTATCTTGAGAGGCTTCATAGTTATGAATAGAAAGATACCAAGATATTTATTCATGAATGGAATAATGGGAAGATCAACCTATTTGGTAAGAATTTTTTGGTTGATGAGACTTTTGGCAAAGGTGTCTGGTCTCTTGATGAAAGGTATAAAGTTTTATAGAGAGAGAAAATTATCAAAGGGAACCATGAATAAATTTCCTAAAACTGAGAAGTATAAGGAGGAGTTGGCAAAGGATAAAAAATCTTACTTTTTACCAAAGTAGGTAAAGATTATATGGAGATAAATTCCCAAGCCCATGATGGAGTACTTCACCTTGGACAAAAGGTTCACTAGGGTTGATGGGTACCATCTAGTTATGCTTAACCATTTTAGATAGAAGGTATTGATCTCTTTTCACTTTTATTTTCTCTTGTCTCTTAATGCCAACATAATTGAATATTATAGGGAGAATCCTCTTAAGGACCCTATTTTACACCAAGGGCTTATTTTGATCATTTATATGCATTTTAAAGGTAGGGTCTCTATGACTCCATCTAGGGATCTTTTTGATGTTGTGGAGGTTGGGAGAGACAATGGTAGCTTAGATGAGAAGGGTTGGGAAATTGGTGAGGATAAGGAGGATGCCCCTTCCCCATGGAAAAAAGCCAAAAATTGTGTTGAATAAAGTGAATGTTGGTGCCGAAGAGGGTAATCTCTTGGAGGAGCAAGAGGTTGCCTCTCCCTCCCCTACCAAGAATTTTACTAAAAATGTGCTCACTAGAGATAGTAAGAGAAAGGTCTCTCCTTCAAGTAGGGGAAAGAAGTCTGATAAGAATGACAAGGGGAAAGGGAAGGTCCTAGTCCTTGTTGATTATGATAGCTCTCAAGACCATGATGCCCCCATATACCCCTTTATCTTTGAAGAGTCTCAACCCCTTCTTGATAAAGAGGGAAACACTGCCTCAATGGATTTGAGCCTCCAAGATTTCCAGCCTAAGATGGAGGTTGCATTTGGTTTTTTGGAGACAACTAAGTAAAAATTTGTTTATTTTTTAAGATTAATGAGGTGGGCCTTCCATGAAATCAAAAGTCTCCATCGTAAGCATCATGGTCATCTTCAAAGTTTGAGGAAATTTAGTATAAGGAAGGAGACAAGGATAATGTGCAATTGGATCTTGTGGCTATTTCCTTGGATGGGTTTAAAAAGATTCCTCATGGTACCTCTGTGTGTGCCCTCTAGATGGGGGAAGACAAAAAAGTAATGGAAGACTGCCTAACCAAGAATGTGGAGGCCATTGAGAAAACCAGAGAAATTTGTGACTAGAAGATTGAGTAAATGAGCCAAAAGGTCACCAAGTGTGACATTACCTTGCAAAAGATTATGGAGCATATTCACAAAATGGTCAAGTCTACTGAGAATATGAAGGCTTTGGTTGTTAAACTAGAAAATTTACATCAAGATAGAACCTTTGTGGACTTGGAGTAGGATAAAGAGGTTGACATGGACAAAATTGTGGGTTCAAGCAAGAGGATGAGGGTGAGCACCAATAGGAAGACCTTTAATGTGCTCCAGGATATCATGGAGATAAAGAATTTAGCTCAAAAGATAAATAAGCTAGAAGAGGAAGTTGCAAAGACTCTAAAAAAATTGGGCTAGTTCTGTTTTGTTTGTTTAGATGATGTAAGGTGTCTCTTACTAGTGTTATGCTTCCTTTTTGCTAGGGTTGGGCTATTTCTATCTTGTGTTCTCTACTTTTTGTTTGTCCTGTTATTTCTTTATCTATTTTGTGCTGTGGAGATTTATTGATAAATCTTATGTAATTGAGATGTAAATGGTTTCAGGCCTCTACAAAACCTACTTTTGTCTCAACCAAAAATAAATAAATAGTGCATGTATTTGATACCAAAATTTTGCATGCTATTCTATTAGGGAATGATAATAGTTAGAAATGATAACATACTAATTTCTCTACAATAATACTCCAATAGAATGTTGAGTTGCTTCATTTTGATACTACAACCACCACTCTCCTCTTATCTTATTTTCTCTCTGTTATGAAAATAAAATGTTGTATTTCCATATCAATTTACTCACACTTTTTCATCAACTCTCTAAATAAATTTAAGATTAATGTTGGTCATTAAGATTTTAAATCCAACATGACTATGTAGTATTATTATTCTCTAATTCCCTAAGGGTTCATTTGGTTACTAGAATTAAATAACGTCGGAATTGTCAAATTCTAGTCTTTGGCAATTCTAGAAGTTTTAATTTAGAAAATGGTTTTTGAAATATGGATGGAATTGTTTGGTTCACCTGGGATTTATTTTGAGAAGA